>VCJN01001161.1:0-113566 GCA_006384855.1 Tetraselmis striata | reverse complement strand
ACCACTGCCAGAAGTGCCATGCCACGTCCGCCTGCGCCGCCTCACTGTGGTTGCCGCGGTAGTGGCCGGAACGTGGGGGGTACGCTCTGGCCTGCTCATGCTGACAGCGGTAGCAAGAGCCGGGTTCCCAGTCAGGCGGCGGAAGCTCGGTGGGGGTGGGGCGAGGGGTTGGTGCCTCGGGATATTCGTCGGGTTCGGCGGAGTCACCAGCGGGCTCGGCATCGGCGTCCGCAAACGCATCCAGCAGCTGCTGGTTGGCCGCCTGCACCTCCTCCAAGTCAACGGTGGTCGGACCCACCCGCCTGTGCTCCTCGGGGGCCGCTGCTGGGGCGGGGGGGACGAGGGCGGCAGCCTTGAGGCTGACCTCACACTCTATCTCAGGGTGATCTTTGGCGAAAGTGACGCGATGCCACGCGCCAGAGTGGCCACAGACGACGCCGCGCAGCGTGACACCCGCCACGGGCTCCCCTGGGTGGGCAGCAACCCATACCTTCTTGGCGGCGTCGGTTATATCACCGAAACGGACAGTGATGGCCGTTCCGAGGGGCAGCCGCATGGTGGGCAGGTGGTGGTGGTGGCGGCGGCGGAGCCCGCGATCTGCTGGGCCCATCGCATGCGCATTGTGGGTATCTGGCCCACCCCCGCCGCGAAAACTATATCCCAGCTGCCTTGGGGTGTCAGCTACGAGGCCTGACCGTTGGTTACGGTTGGGACGACCTCCGTTGCTCAGAAATTCTATTTAACTATTTAGTGCACCAAGGTGCACTATAGGTGTACCGGGGTTCACGTCCGTTAGCCGATATATTTACAACTATCTATGTAAATAAATACATGTTTTATACACCCCTCCACATAAGTCCGGGTTTTGCATTTTCGATCGCAAAGCGCATGCATGGGCGAGGATAACGCCGGCTATACTCGTCGAAACGGGGTCCGCCTAACCGCGTTTAACGACTACCACGCGCGATTAGTCGCCTGTATATATCGCGCCTAACGTTAGGCGTCACAGTACTTTAAACTTGGCGGTAAGGATGAGTACGGCAGCGGAGCCCTGCATCAAAGTACTATAGCGAGTAGCGGGTACTCGGTAGTCACGAGTGCACAAAGTACGACACGAGTACACGAGTCACTGTACTTTACGGGAATCGCCGCCCTTCATATCTGCTATTAGGCGCGCGCCTCCTCACGAGTACGCGCGGAAGATACCCGCGTGATGACGAGTAATGATGACGAGCAGGCGGGGCAGTAGGGTACTGGTCGATACACAACAAAGGCTCCAAAAATGCATTACACGGTAGTCACGGTTTGTTTTGTGATTTAATAAAGGTGAGGTGCCAGGCTGGATCAGCGGCCAATGAGCGTCGAGCTTCGGGGTGTGGTTAAGCGGACATGGGCGCGCCTACTCCTAGCTGGCAAATTTAACGTCAAGGCACCGGACATTTTCGGATTTATGGCGGAGGGGTCGGCAACTGCATAAAGTATTAGGGAAATACTAGAAATTTAATTACAATGGGTCTATCTACTACCGCCCCCGCCTGGCCCCGCCCCGGCGGCCGGCTGGCTCCGCTGCCGCCGGCCTCTTCCTGCCGCCGGCCTGTGGTGCTATGCCCGCTGCCGGCTCGGGAGCTGACTGCCCCTTGCTGCCTGCAGCTACTTCTGCGGGTATGCTATTCATGACAGCTGCTGCCATCTGCGCCCCACGGCTAAGGGGCTTGTATGACGGGGCTGGCCTGGATGCCGCCGCGCGCGCCTGTTGCGCTTGCTTCTTCTGGCGTCCAGCCTGCATCCTCGCAGTATCCGCAAAGTTGGAAGTGACACGCACATGGGTTCCATGAAGTACATGCTTCCGGTTAGTAGCGTCCTGAAGCGCTGGGGCTTGAGTAGCACGGGGAACATGAGCTGATCGAGCGAACGGGGGAGGGGGGCTGGAGCCGGTAGACAGGTCTTGCACCGGTGCGCCGTTCTGGTCGATTCCGGACCTGCGGTAGTGATGTAAGAAAAAACACTAAGTCGCCGACACTCAGGCAGCAACAACATCAGCAGATACACGATGAGCAGGTAAGGCAGCCGGCAAGCGCACCTTTGCACTGGGGGTGTGGGAGGGCCGGGAACCCTTGTTGTATGCGTCGGCGTCACCGAGTTAAGCAGGGCAGCTTGCTCCTCCTCCACGGTCAAATAGGGTGGGGGGACGGCGGTCGTCCCTTTGGTGACGGACTCCGTGTAGTACCTGCCCCACAACGTTGCTGCCCAAAGCTGGATGACCCGAGTCTTCCTCTCCGGCCACTTCTTGGAAAGTGGCCAGTTTCTCCTGCGGCTGCGGGCGGCCTTTTGAATCTGCTTGCGCAGGACGTAGTCGGTGGGCGCGCCGGGAATGATGTCGTAGGCGAGGCCGGTGGCAGTCGCAGCGAGCTCTTTGAAGCGCTTGATAATGTGGCCCTTTGTATACCCTGGGATTTCTGCGTCCATGTAGGGCAGTCCGGTGACACCGTCGATGGGGTAGAACGCGTCGAAAGCGGTATCGAAGTGGTGCTTGAGCGCCGCTGCTCGGGAAGGAGTAGCAGGCGGATTCGTTTTTAAGGTTCGTCTTTATTTTATTGAACTGGAAATAACAAGAACACGCCGGATACAGGGGGGGGGGGGCACCTGGGACGGCGCGTTCAGACCGCTGCCTCTCCGTGCCGGCGATCGCCTGCTGCGCGACGGCACTGCCGAGTCCGGTTACCGACGATGAAGACATACGCGACACCGCGGTCGGGCGAGTGTAGAGCTGGATAAGACCACCGCCGGCCACGCGAAACCCGGCTTCCTCTAGCTGTGACAAATCGCAGCTGCACACGTACGCCGCGTCGAAGCCTAGATCTGTCTCGTCTTGCGCCTCCGCTAGGGAAGTGAATACGTACACCCCTTGCGCAGCCTGGTTGGCGGTGCTGCTGGCCTCGCAAAGGCGGGCGGTGGTCAAGGGGCCGTTCAGCTTGACCCCGTCAGAAACATTCGACGAGCGGTCGGCGCTGACGGTCGTGAGGTAGTAGCGCAGGGGCGGGCCGCGCGGGGCAGGCGGGGGCTCGGGCGACCCGCTTTGCAGCATGAAGCCTTTCCACGAGGCGTCATCCGGGCCGGCAGCGGTATGGAAGGTGCTGGCGGAGGCCATGGTGGCAGTGGGGGGCGAGCAGGGCAATTTGTTGTTCATGCGAGGCGGTCAATATGCGATGCGAGTGCGCGGCTGTCCGCGCTTGGTTCAGCGGTGAGCGGCGGTGACCGTCAGGCGACCCCGTACTTCATGCGCGTACATGGATGTGCAACGGATGTCCAGCAGATGTGCAGCGATGTGCAGCGATGTATGTGCGGGGATGTGCAGGGATGTGCAACGAATGTCCAGCGGATGTGCAGGGATGTGCAGCGATGTGCACAGCGATGTGCACAGCGATGTGCAGGGATGTGCAGGGATGTGCAGGGAGTACGTGCAGCCGCCTGTACTTAGCCCGGAGGCTCCGCGTCGGCGCGCGACACGCGAGCCCGCGTGCGCATATCAATTTGATGAAAATATCGAAACGAGAAATTCGTACGGTACTTTACAATATATATGCTCAATTCACAAACGCCACTGTTGCTGCCTAGATGCTACTACTGCCCAGCATCAACACCGCCATCATCCTCATCAAGGGCGGCGATGTCCTTGGCATGGGAGTGCTTCACGTAGGAGCACCACCTGTGCCGGGCAGCAACATCAACATCAGCGCAAAGTGCAGCAAAGCAATAACAACAGCATCATGTAGGACGCTATTGCAATAATATATAACACAGGTGGCCCATCACCTGATCATCTGCCTGGGCGCAGCATCAGCAGCGGCCCTTTGCCGCCGCCCCCTGCAAGCAGTGTTGATGGCCTCTGTCCATGTGTATGTGACCAGTCTGCCATGCACAATGCTGGGCGGGAAGACGAAGTCCTGCTGGAAGACAGTGTTGATCGGGCCCTCCCACAGTCCAGTGCTGATAGGCGCTGATGGCACGCGGCTTCCACGGTGGGCATCTCCAACTGCAAAGACAACGGGAGGCGCAGCCAGCGCGTTGTCTTTGCGGTGGCGCTCAGCGACAACGAAATAACTTACCTCGACCTGCAGGATCTCTTGGAACATGTCCTGGTTCTCGGCCTCTGCAGAGCCGGTTGGCATGAATGCCAGGTCCTTCCGTTGTTCAGTAGTCTGACGGATGTAGAAGTCCACCGGCACGGGGCGGTGAGCACCCACGCGTTGCCTTTCGGCAGACGGTTGTAGGCACGGGAGCAGTACACCGTGTAGGACTCATGGTCGGGCTTCAAGGCCTCCATTCGGCCATAGTAGGTCATCCTGGGGGGGGGAGTGACATAATCGGACAGATGATGGATGTAAGATATTGTATACTAATGTAATAATTATATATCTTGAATAAGACACAGGGACCCTGGCAGACACGGATGCCAACAACAACACTTACTTTATGTTGGTTGTATCCTCCCTTATGTCCTGCACCTTCAGCCCGTCTGGGCCAAACTCCTCCACATACGTCTTGAAGAGAGCAACGGTGTGTGCGTGGACATCAACCCCCTCCTCGCAGAACTCTTCTTGCACCCGCGCCTTGCTGACTGCCCCCCCAACAGCACCCAAAGCTGCGTGTGCCTTCTTCGCTGTTGTTGACATACTGCCCCGGTCCCGGCGCATGCTGGTGACCATGTCACTGTAAAGGAGCTCAAAGTCCTCTAGCCTCATCTGCATAGCAACATGGGCAATGAGACAAATGACAGCATAGGGGCAGCGGGACAGAGGGCGGGGGGGGGGGGGGGGGGGGGGGGGAGGGGGGTGGCACACCTGCTTCATGACCTCCACAGCGAAAGCCCTTTCTGGGTCCTTGCTGCACTTGCCAACAATGACCTTCCGGAAGTACCTGACCTGCACGCAGCAAGCAGTTCTTTGATGTCAGCGACCACATGACATCGCGCACAGGGGCAGCAAGGGGGGGGCGGGGGGGGGGGCTGACCCCCCTCTCCAGAAACATCTCAACTTCCCGGGCTGTGCAGCCCCGTGCCTTCTCCTGAGCTGCCAACCTGCACACAAGCACATGCAGGTTGCTGCACATCAAGCGGAAGTCCCCGCAGAGATGCTCGCATATCTTCGCGAAGCGTATCAAGTTGGCTGCGCCATCGAGGCGACGGTTGTCGATGGCGTTGTCCGTCTCCAGTATCCGCCCAAGCAACGACGCCTCTGTCTCACCAGGCTTGGCATATACTGCCGCATCTGCCTTTAGGTAATGACGGCATACAGCAGCTAGGCACATGAAAGCGGTGTGCCAATGCTTCGGCAGCTTCTTCAAGAGGTCGCTGCGCACAGCACGGCAACATGCATGTGCAGTTAGTGGTCCGCATCAGGCACAGTAATCCACAAAGGAGAAACATGAAATGTTAGAAGTGGGGGGGGGGGGGGCGGCGCACTCCATGGCCGAGTGCGAGTATGTAAGGATGAAGTCTTGAAAGCTCTCCGCTGTCCAGTTCGGAAACATAGAAGAGCCGCCCATGATGATGATGGGAGGCCGCCCGAAGTCATTGGTCACCTTGATGTTTTTCACGCGCTGATCGTATATCTGCAAGCAGCACAAACGAAGCGGTCACATGTCAGTCGCCGGCCTACAACACTGTATTGACAATAATATACACGCATGTATGCATGCAGGCAAGGGCGTCACACCCGATAGAAATTCTTGAACTTGATCATGGCGCTGCCAGGGCCACGGGACCGCACCTGCACCTCCCCCATCCTAAGCAAAAACGTCTTCACCACCCCCAGCAGGAGGGCATGATGTAACGGCAGAGCGTGGGAGTTCACGATACTGAATGTGGCGCCCAGAATGTCATATGCAGCATGCACATGGGCGGAGCCAGTAAGTCCCTTGGGCAGCTTGCCAGCGGCGGAGGCGCGCTGGAGCGCTTCCAGCTCGGTGTCCGTGAGCATGGAGCCATCCGCGCCGGCAAAGCACGACTGGACGCATTGCCGTCCGGGGTCTCGCAGAACCTCCGTGATGCATCGCTTCTGCGCTTCGCCCTCCTGCCGCGCCCGCGTATCCCTCACTCCGTTCCCCGGGGGCAGAATAGGGTTGAACGCTTGATGCCATAGTGTCTGCGCAGCGGCTGCGAAGTACCCTAGGAAGCGCACAGCTCCGTCCAAGTGGATGCCCTGGAAGAGGCACCACATGCAGGCAAAGAAAGCCGCGTGGTAGCCCCTGCCAGTCAGCTTGTACCTGGCAGGAGAGTCATTGTGAAGCGCTCCAAGGAACACTTTACTGCGGCCACCGGGGGGGGGGGGCGGCATCTGCATTTGCACAAGCCACACATACGATGGTTGAGTATATTTTATAATAGCATATATGCATATATATGTCATACCGTTTAGCATGAGAGAGCACTTTATATTAGCACATCTTGCACATAAATGGAGAAGGTAAGGGGGGGGGGGGGGTACCATCAGTAGTTGGCGGTGCATCAGCAGCACTTGACGACGATGGCGCGGCACAGCGCCGGCCAAACGGAAGGGGTTCCTCCTGTGATTGCTTCATCGCAGCGAAGGTCTCCTTCAAGAAAATCCCAGTGTTGGGCGCTTCATGCGGCCCAGGCACCACAATCAGGATTTCAGAATTGGACGCTCCAGCTGCACAGTGCCTGTCAGCAAAGTGGCATGGTATCAGAGGGGATATATATTCAGTAAACGTTAGCCCTACAATCAAAACAAGGGGCATCAACACCACATGCACGCATGCATATACAGCCTTACCGCGGGACATTGGCTACCCGTGACACATACACAGTCGCGGAGTGATGCTTGAACTTGGTGAGCTGGACCCCGTCGATCCCAACGTCCATGATGAGGTTTGCCGCGTCGGCTATGGCTCCGTCAGTTGCCTCCTTCAACTGCCTCCCGAAGTCAGAGTTCAGGAACGCATTTTTGGACAGGTCCTGCCTGTACGGCTGGTTGGCGGCGGAGTCGGGGCGCCGCAGCATTCGCCACAGGATCTCTATGATGCCGAAGTCAAAGTAGATGCCATCTGGTTCCAGGATGATCTTCCTATTCTTGCGAACCTGAACGAAACGCGGGGCTTCGCACTCCATGCAGGAGGCGACGCCAAGCTCGTCGGCTGCGAGGTGCAGCCGTAACAACACAACATTTAGTCAGCCGAAAATGTGACAATAATAAGAGCATGCATTGCGAGCAATCTAATGGTGGGGAGTCGACGAGCAGGGTGGGCAAGGATACTCACCGCTGTCGTGCAGTCTCCAACGGCCCTCTTGCGTGGAAAAGCTGTGCTCAGGGTCAGACATCATGTCGATGTCAGCGGGCGGCGGGTAAACATACTGCCCGCAGCTCCGACACCAATGCCTCTCGAATCGAGATATGTCGCTGTCGATGCCTAACGCCTTCAGCGACGCTGGCTCTGTCTTCGGAAACCTGTCGTTGCCTAGGGCGGTGTTTAGAATGTAGAGTATCTCTTCATACGCAGCGGTGGGCAGCTCGTAGTCGGCTTTGACGCCTAGAAGGTCGACAAGCACACCCCCGATGCTCGAGTTCTTGGGGGGCTTGCCAATCAGCTCGTGGCTGAAGCACTCGGGTAGCTCGCGGTCGTCATCGGGGTCCCTCGTACCATTGCCCACCTGATATCGGCAAAACACACGTCGTCAGTGTGGGCAGGAAAGGGCGGTGCAAGCCAGGTAGGGCGCAAGCAGTTTCAGCGGGCAGTTGGATGATGATGAGCACTACGCCGAAGACGGGGCCTACCTCTTCGGCACCGCCTTCCTGCGTCGCTGCCTCGGGTTGTCGCCGTTGTTCTCCCTCCTGCTCCTCGTCTTCCTCCTCTGCTGGCTCCTCATCCGTCGTATCATCGTCGCTGCCGTTCAAGCTTGATAGAAACCCTGCCGGTTCGCCTTCTTGCAGTTCGTTGTCCTCCCAGAAATTGTCGTCCAGTAGCCTACCAGCACGATCCGGCTCGCCCATCGCACCCGCGTGAGCGGCCACAACCGGACCGCCCGGAACCGGTTCCTCCTCCCCGTTGCTACCGAGGTCGTTCCGGTTGCCGGCAACGTTGTCGACTTCCATAGGGGCGGGCGGCTCCTCCGAGCTGCCACCGTCCAAGGTAAACCATCGAGAAAATATTTGTTCGCGAACGACTGACAGTTGCATCACGCGTGTGCTGTAAAGGCGGCCACGGGGAAAGCACATAACAAGGCGATGTCATCTAGTGGTGGGTCGAAGGTTAAAGTGGCTGGGAGTTGAAGCAGTAGGCCAGCAAGAGGGCTTGGGGCGAGGCACAAGTGGGGCATTACCGTCCGTCGTGATGCCGCACCCTAACCTTGTCGTTGGGGAGCGTCGCAGTGATGACCAGCTCATTATGGTTTGACATGAACCGAACACCAACCCATCGGCCGACGTCATTCCTCTGGTCAGGAACGCTGCGATGGGCTGCCCGAGTTCGGGTTCGGCGCGGACGAGGGGGTGTCGGTGTCGCGGGGGGAGACGCAGGGGCGGACGGTTCGAGCGACGCTGCTGGCTCATCGAGCGCTTGCGACGGCGAAGAGCCTACTGTTTTTTTCATCTGAGAAAAGGGGCGGGAGGTGACCGTTACGTTGAGGGCTGTGCATTCATGCGTGCACTCCATACATCGCAGACCTACGTGTTAGCACTAACGGGCACTTGCCAGTAAGCGGGCTTGCTCTGCCGAGCAGGCAGGGTTCGCCGCAGATTTGAGATGGCGCTCTCTGAAGTGGCGGCTGGTCCCGCCGAGTGTCTTCTTGCACACACGGCACTGCACCCCAACGACCTTGCCATGTGCATCCTTGCTATGTTGAAAGATGGTCCTCGAACTGACTCCTCGCTGGCCGCCGCGAGGCATCGCACGAAGCCAGTCGCGGGTTACGCACGGTGAGCAGGTGGGAAAATGGGAATGATGAGCGGCACTTCCGTCGGACTTACATCACTACAAGCACTTCGTCAGAACCGGTACGGTACCGGTACTCGCGCCGCGTCAGCTTCTGGCCGACTAGCGCCGAGCGCCCTCGCGCGCCCGTGTAGCGGGTACTCGAGGGGCGAAAAGTGCGCAAGGGACTCATATCACGTACCGTTAGCGTACGGGTACTGCCATGGCAGTCATGGCTCGGCGCGGGTACTCGCGACCACCGCCGGATAGGCGGAGATAAGAGGATATAGGCGCGGTAAGGCGCGGGGTGATACAGAATACAGTAATCGTACAGTAAAATTGAGTACGGATACAATACAAGTACCGTGTTAGTCGCGGTTAGGCGGACCCCGTTTCGACGAGTTTCGACGTTTCGACGAGCTGCATGTGCATACATGCTAACTACAGTGGGAATAGTTGGGGCAAACGCCTATTGTGCGCTTTATACTCACCCGCGCGACAACACGGCCATTTGCGGGTGCCGCCCTTTATAAAACGCGAATAAAGCAGTGCATGAAGCGTTGGCGCTAGAAAATTGTGGGTTGCGCCAAACGTCCAAACCCATGGAAATAGCGGCACTCGTCGTACCAAACTCGGTGAATACGGCACTTGGCATAAAGTTGCACACACCGTGCGTGTAGGCCACTAAAAGCATGTCGCTATAGGCACGACGTGACACCCCAACGACAAGTTGGCCACTGTGGGGAGCACTTTAGGGGTGAAAATGCTGCTGTTTCTGTGGCGAACGCTCGCACGTAGGAGAGGCGCTCGATGGCCCCCTTGGCATAGGGCAATGCTCTACTATGGGGGCGCGTGGTGGAATGCCAGTTGCACCGTTTCGTGGGCGGGGTGGCGCGGTAGGGGCGTGGATTTAAATTAATATGAAGTTCCTTGAAAACTGTTGTGGAAAATTGCATTTTGGCTGGTAGATGTGTGTATCGCTAGGAGGCGACACATGCCAAGTGTTGGCGGTCCGTGGTCATCCACACACATAACGCTCTCGCACAACGGAGTAAGGGGCTTAGACACGCACTTGGCGCAAAGCCACGCGCCCGACATGGGTGGGCACATGAGGCAGTGAGGGGCAACTTGGATGATCATCTTTGGCATTTTTCTCCGGGGCCCCAAGAATCGATTTTGGAAGATTGGTTTCGACGCAGATTTGAACGAGGAACTGCGTGGTACGTTTAAAAAGTTTTTCTGAGCAAACGCTGAGAAGTTATAGCGTTTTAAAGCCAAGGGGTGTTGCTGAGCGTCGCCAACACTGATGCCATGTCAGTATCGCAACGTTACATGTACTAGCCGCCGCCCACACGGATGCACCCCAACCAAATGCACCCGAGCCCCTCGCCAATGTCTTTCCTCACGCGTTCATGGCCATCCCGCCGTTTGGTTGTCCATTCAAGCGCGTCGGCGTGTGCGTGATACCGACCCTGGTTTTGGTGCAGTTGTAGGCGACGCCCATCCACGCATCAAGTGCAGCGTGACACCCTGGTCAAAGGTCTTTAAGCTTCGGTTTGAGCCACTCGTCATGCAGGTCTTATAAAACCCTCTGAGATTCCAGGGTTTCATCTCATATACCCTACGTTCAGATACCCTAGACTTCTGAAGTCTTGAGACTGCCGAAAAGGGAACCCAAACTTATGTGGAGGGGTGTATATTGGTTATTTAAGTACATGTATAATAAATGATGTGTATATATATTTAGAGTTATGCGTAGTGATACATATACACATGTAGCTATATATACATATATGTATGTATATACATTTCGACACACATGTACATACATATATACACATAGATATGTAGCCTCTAGCATATCACTATAACGATATTATATCAAATTCCCTTTTTCCCTTGTCCGCTCGGTTGAGCGGTCGTCGAGAAGTCCCGGGTTCGATTCATGGCCGATGTATTTTCGGCAATATCGGCCCGGCGTGTCCTGAGTTTCCCCGGTTGATGCATTAGCCCTTCGGGGTTCAAATGAGACAATGGTCTACGGGCTATGCCACACCTACGACTGCAGTTGGCGCAAGAGGTCAAGTGCTAGGGCGGCTTCAGCCGATGTCCCGGAGCGAACTTTACTTTATCAAATCTAGCGTGTAGCATCCTGATCTCTCTAGCGCATGAAGTATATGATAGCCGTGTGGCGAGCCTATAATTATCAATATTAGTGCATCATCATGTATGCTTGCAATATGTATGCACAAGATCGGTCTGGCGAGCTTTTGACTACATAAATATTAGTACAAGGAAGGGCCCGGGGGGGGGCAATCACACGCAGGCGCAAAAATGCATCGCATGTGTTGTTGATATGCGAAGCTACAGGAAGCCGTGTTTCAAATCGGAGAGGTAGGTGACAGAGAACTGATGAAGCTAGCTGCGAGAATGACGAGCAGGTAGTAGCTGCCGGGACGAAGTACGGGTAGTAGGCCCAGGCCAGCTCCCATCACGAAACCGGCGTTTCACCGCAGTGTAAAGTACTGCAGCAAACTGCGGAGTTATTTTGTAATTTGCATTGCATCCTGTTCTGCAAAAGCCGGGCGGTTTGCACCCTGTTCTGCTACAAAGGTCGGATTTCCACCCTGCTTTAGTTATTTTGCAATTTTCCCTAAATTATTATGCAGATCGTCCATGCTGCTCCCGCCCCGCCGCCCCGCAGCGCCACCGCCTGCCGGACACCCGCGCGGCGATCCGAATATGCAAGGCGACGCCTCCCGCAAGGTGGCGCGCGTTTCGGGGGCTTTCAAGCAGGTGACGTGCAGATCGCCGCTGAAGTACAACGGCACTGTCCCGGCGCGACGAACAGCATCCGCGCCAGCGACTCAGTGTACATACCGGTGTCAGCGACACATCCCGGTGCGCGCCGTCGGGACCCTGGAGGCACTGCGCGGTGTGTGGTGTGTCGGCATGGCTGCTGTCACTGGAGTACCGGCAGCGGCGGGCCCCGGGCGGGCGTCTCCCCGGCGGTGTCGGGTCGCTATCAGCAGCAGCGGGATCCCGCGCCTGCCCCGACTCGGCCGTGCATCCCCTTGGCAGCGGCCGAGCGCAGCCGTGTCAGCTCAGATGCGCGTTACGCCCGCATCCTCATCCCCCGCTGTTCACGCCCCCGGCGCCGCTCGGGCCCGCAGTGGGGCTGCCCCGGCTCGGGGAGGCATCTCAGCATCAGGCGGTTCCCGCCGTAACGGGGTGCTGGTATGGACTAAACCAAACAATAGGGTGATTAGGGGAGTTCCGACGAGCCGGGCGGTGCCCGAGCCCGCCGACGGCACCGCGGAAGCCAGCCCCAGCGCGCCCCCCGCGGCGGCCAGCAGCGGATCCGGAATCGCTCCCACCAGCTTGCGGGTGCATTACTATCGTCGCGACGGCCGGTACGCGGGGTGGGGATGCCACCCCTGGGGCGACACTCCCGTCAGCGTTAGCTGGGAGACGCCGCTACAGCCCACCAGCTTCGACGGCTTCGGCGCGGTGTACGACCTCCCGCTACATCCCGGCGCCTCCACGGTGGACCTCATCATCCACAAGCGGGAGGATAAGGACCAGGAGCTGGCTATCGACATCGCGCGCGTGGCAAGCGGGAGGTGAGGCCGGGCGAGCCTCCGGTGCTCTGGAGCGGTGGCGAGGGGGTCGACCGAGATGCGAGGGGGGGGGGGGGGGGGGGGGTACATCCCGCAGCGCCGAGGCTAATATCTACCTGTTTCTGGATGATCACTATTTCCATTCACAATATGTCGCCATCCATAGTAACAATAAAGGGTGTCATTATCATTTCACCCAGTACCGTTGCGGAGTGTCTCAGTTGTATTTGGATTAACTGTAGACAGTGCCACTGGTCCGTGGTTTCCGGCCATCCCCCAAGCCCCCGCACCCCCGCAAGCACCCGTGATCGCACACAGTTCTGCCCATATTTCACTGCATGCCAATAGGAAGCACTTTGTCAGCGTTTGGGCCGCGCCTTGCCGCCTGTCCTTTTTCGCGCCCCCTTCCTGAGCCCCCTTGCCCCCCCCCCCCCCCCCCCCTTTGCATGTTTTCTACATAAAAAAAGGAGCACCGTGGCGGAGCTGTGGCTGGTGGCCGGGACAGACGAGATGCACACCCGTCCTCCAGACATCACGCGCGTGCCGTTTGGCGACCTCACGCGCTCCGCGGCGCACTGGCTCAACGCACGCACCATCGCGTGGCGGCTGCCCACGGTGGACCGAGACACGGGTGCTGCCCCGCCCCGCCCGCCCCGCATGCCCCCCTCCCCCTCCCCTCTTCCGGCACTTGCCTTAGCTCCCGGGCAGCGGCATGAGGCGGGTCCTGACAGGCCGCACGCACGCCGCGCGCAGGTGCGCCGCACAAGTTTGCGCTGCACACCTCGGCCGAGGCGGGCATGTCCGCGGAGGATCAGCTGGTGTATGGCGCGGAGGGCAGCATCCCGCTGCACGCAGCGCTGGACGAGGACCTGCCGGAGGAGCTGGTGGAGGGCGCGCCGCACCTGCGGGGCAGCGCCTACCTGCAGGTGCCGCACCTGTCGCAGGCCCAGATCGCGGAGGTGCTGCGGGGGCAGGTGATCGTGTCGTGCCATAGCGCGGAGGACGAGGCAATCGAGGCCACGGGGCTGCAGGTGCCCCCCCCCCCCCCCCCCCCCCGACCCCCACCTTCCCTTTGATCACAAACTGCCCTGCCACACAGCAACATCTAGCGCTGCATCCCGCATCGCCACGCCCTCGCGCTCGCTGCAACCTCGAGTCGCACAAATCAAATCATCCCCCTCCTCCCAAGCACAGAGTGGTTAGCGCAAACCGTGTCGTATGTTGTCTACTCTATACCAGCTAGGTGCCGGCGCCGCAGTGGCGCTCCGACATTCTATGCTCGGGCATCTGCTGGAATGCATTGGCGGCTTCGCAAACTTTCGGCAGGCACCAGACAATAGGCACACACTCAGTCAGCCAAGCGGAGGGCTGACACCGCCGTGTGGGGCCTCCTCCGCGAAGGCGCTCACAAGCTCCGTATTCACATGCGGACCACATGTACTTGCGGAGGGGGGCCGCGGCGCATCAGAACCACATTATTACCAACCGTACTGCAATGAGGACGTAACACCCGCGCGACGCCGTGCCATGTGCCTGCGCGCCCTGCAACGGCTCACAGAGTAACTCACGCGTACCGAGGCACCCATGACAACCCACCCATACTATTAAGCCTCGGATCCGGGCTGCATGCAACCTGTAGGGACACCCGCCTTAGTTTCGTCTATATCTGACCATTGACAGGTACGGCAGGTTGTACTCCCCATGGTCCTATAATCACCGCGCCAGCACCCTTAGGCAAGGTGAACATGGGGCCATGTGTGAGCCCATGGGGCGGGCCGCAGCTCCAGCGGCAGGCTGCCGCGGCAGCCTCTCCCCACTGATGGCGCCGGCTCCCTCAGGTCGCGGGCGTGCTGGACGAGTGCTTCTTCTACGACGGCCCGCTGGGCGCGCGCGTGGGGGCGGAGGGCGTGGACGTCGCGCTGTGGGCGCCGACGGCGCAGCGCGTGGAGCTGCTGCTGTGGGACGGACCGCGCGGCGGAGAGGCGCAGGTGCTGCCCATGGACGACGACACGCTCAAGGGGGTCTGGCACCTGACAGGGCCGGCCTCCTGGGAGTGGAAGTACTACACGCTCAGGTGGGCGAAAGGGGGGGGGGGGGGGGGGGGGGTCCTTCTGGCCCCCCAATCCACAGCTTCCCCCACCAGAACAAGAAGGAAAAGAAGAAGGACAACACCCAACACCCCGTTGAACTGCTAAACTGGAGGCAGTACAAACCTGCCATGCAACCGCTCCCTGTGGCCGGTTTCCTCATGCTGCGGGAGACTCCGCCAGGGCGGTGTGGCCGCGAGCGGCAGATGGGCGCAAACGCTTCCGGTGGCCAGGCGAGGGGCGCAATTGGTGGGCTGATTGCTTCATGTGCGTGCGTGTGCGTGGGCAGGGTGACGGTGTACAGCCCCTGGACGCAGCAGGTGGAGGTCACGGAGACCACCGACCCGTACTCGCGCTCCCTGGCCGCAGACGGCCTGCGCTCGCAGGTGAGCACGTCGTCGCTGCTGCCGCCTAGAGGAGGAGCGTGTTTCCCCAAAGAGAAGGGGGAAGGGGGGGGGGGGGGGGGGCAGCTGTCATCCGTGGGCCACAGCGGGGAGCATGCGGCCGACATGGCTGAGGGCCTGACACCCAACCCTCAGCACCGACCCTTCCAGCTAGGTTCGGACTGACATCTTAGCTTGCACAGGGCTGTGCGCAAGCCGAGTGCCGCGCCTGCACCTGCGGGGCCACATGCCCACAGTGGTCAGGCCGCGCCGTGCCATTTGTCTTCCTGGCATCCTGCTCAGTTTCACCCCCCCCCCCCTCCCCATGGCGCTGCCCGCAGTTTGTGGACCTGGCTCACCCGCAGCTGACGCCCAAGGGCTGGGAGCAGGAGGCCAGCCCGGCGCTGACGCTGGGCAGGTTCACGGACATGGCCATCTACGAGTTGCACATCCGCGACTTCAGCGCCACAGACGACAGTGTGCCCGCCGCGCTGCGCGGCAAGTACCTCGCGTTTTGCGAGCCGGAGACCGCGGGCGTGAAGCACCTGGCGGGCCTGGCGGGCGCGGGGATCACCCACCTGCACCTGCTGCCCACCTACGACTTTGGCTCGGTGCCCGAGAGGGCGGAGGACCAGGCCAGCCCGCCGACGGCGGAGATGGAGTCCTGCGCGCCGCAGAGCGAAGAGCAGCAGGTTGGGCCGGCGCGGGGTGCCCAGCCGGGCTGCGCGCTCAGCCTGTGAGGGTTTGTTAGGGCATGACGGCGGCAGTGGGTTGGGGCCATCAGGTCCAATCTGGAGGATGTTAGGGTCTGTACAGGGTCTGAAACCCAGGATAAACTAAGAGGCCAGACCTAAACATAAACCTAAACCTAAATTGAAAACCCAAACCTAGACCTGAAACCCTAGAATTGCTGTTCCCTGAGACGCGTCGCCCTTTCGTCTTACCGTCAAAATTGAAGTCCTCTAAAACCCCTGAAACCCTGAATACAGCCCTGAAATCCTAACGTCGGCGGTCTCCAAGGTGCATCACTGCGTACCGTCTGTGCCCGCAGGAGCGCATCGTGGAGATTGCGGCCCAGGACGCGTACAACTGGGGGTACGACCCCGTGCACTGGGGCGTGCCGGAGGGGAGCTACGCGACGGACCCGGACGGCGGCCGCCGCGTGCTGGAGTTCCGGCAGATGGTGCAGAGCCTGCACGCCCTGGGCCTGCGCGTGGTGCTGGACGTGGTGTACAACCACACCTACCAGTCCGGCCCGCACAACGTGTACTCCGTGCTGGACAAGGTGCGTGCGCTCTGGGGGCGAGGGGGGCACCGCCTGGGGTCCCACCGGAATGGAGGGGGTGAGGGGGATTGTGTGCCAGCATGTCACGTAATGCGCCAGATACCCTACCCTACCATCAGAGTGGGGTCGTAGGCCCCCCAAAGTACCAAGTGGTGGCATTGACGCATCGCGCCGTGAGTTCCTAGATTTGTTCATGCGCGCGTAGGTTTCGGATCAAGTCGCTATTTCCCTCCCGGCGCCCGGCTCTGTGTGTTTTTGTGTGTTGGGGGGGGGGGGAGGGGGGGGGGGGGGGGGAGCTGATGATGAAAGAACTGCAGCTATGTGCGGACCGGCTCAGAGTGTGTGTTCAGGGGAACGCATGGAGACTGTCGCACCGGTGTGTAGGTAGGTAGGCACCAGAGCGCCAGGGACAACACGGCAAACATAGACATGCCCCGCCCCGCCCCGCCTGCGTGAGGTCAAATGCAGACGGATGCACACCAAAAGCATTACAATTAGTCCCTTTCGGGATCGCGTTCTGCCGCGGGATTTCAGATGGATATTCGGAGGGCACCTCGGTGCGTTGGCGCCGGTAATGAGATATCGCTGATTGGATCCTGCCTACTGCTGCGCTATTATCATAGAGCGCTGCTAAGTTATCGCTCCGAGAGTCACCCTGCATCATGAAGCAGCAGTAAGGTTGCTATCTAGAGATGCCACAGAACGGCAAATGTTACTAAATGTTACAAATGTTTCCACTGTATGTTACTAAAGCAAAGCATGTCCTATGTATGCCGCTCGGCCAAAGCACAGAGCACCCTTACATACGTAAATAATCATTGAGCGCAAGCGTCCCCATTCGCTGGACACTCCGCAGCGGGCAGAGCTTGCTTCCGAAGGGCCTTATGTATGCACTCACACTTCCCGCCGCTGACCAGTCAGGCACACCCCGTCCTCTCTGTGTCTTGGTTGTTATGGAACCCACACTCTAACTGAGTAGCCACCCAGCGATTGAGCCGCGGCCTCCGCTGCGCCCCCCCCCCCCCCCCCCCCCCCCCGGGCGCGCAGATTGTTCCCGGCTACTACCACCGCCGCGGGGAGACGGGGCAGATCCTGCACTCCAGCTGCTGCAACAACACGGCCACGGAGCACCTCATGTGCGAGCGGATGGTGGTTGATGACTGCGTGCACTGGGCGAGGGCGTACAAGGTGCCACCCTCCCCAACCCCCTCCTTCCCCACCTGTCCCACCCCGCCGGCAATCCTCCACATACCCCAGACTATTTTTTGTGTCACCATTCGATGTCGTTGCTCGCGGTAGATTGCACCGATGTGTTGGCTGCCCTTATTATTGTGTTGCTGCCGAATCTTAATTGTAGGGATCCACACATTCGCCCCTGTGATCATGATTGCCAGGGTTTAGGAATTCTGAAAACCCTCTGTACATAAACCCTACTGCATGATTTTCCCGCGATCGACAAGTGGATGAACATCGCCCCCCCCCCCCCCCCCCTGCTCCCATCGCAGGTGGACGGCTACCGGTTTGACATCATGGGGCACCTGCTGACGCGGACGATGCGCAAGGTGAGGGACGCCATCCGCGCGCTGACGCTGGAGGCGGACGGCGTGGACGGCGCCGGCATGTACCTGTACGGGGAGGCCTGGGACTTTGGCGAGATGGCGTGCAACCGGCGGGGGCACAACGCCTGCCAGCTCAACATCCACGGCATGGGCTTTGGCTCCTTCAACGACCGCTTTAGGTACCGCACCCCTACGCTGACTACGGACATACTATTATGCAGACTAATGCTCGCGGCTCAGTGCATTCCCCACCCGGAGCGGGGGTGCCAGGTGCAGTGGGGCGGCAAGCTCAGCCAGACTGTGGGAAAGAAGAGAGTGGAAACACAGGGCCCAGCGGGTTGGGAGACGACGACAGGCGCGCGCGAAGAGGCGTGCGACCATGTGTCCGGTGCTAGGGTATCGGCCGATGCTAGGGTATAGGGGAGATTCGAATACAGACAAACTCTTACGCGGTGAACTACTGTGGAGCGGCTGGTGGGAGTCGACGACGTGTGGTGCGCTGGTGGAATCCGGGCTGCTAGTGCTTTGTCGTATCGGTGACTTTGCACCGGGTCGCCCCCTCTCCAGATGCGCCCGTGCGCCCCGCCGGCCCGCCCACTTCATCCGCCAACATGGTCGGGCGCCCACATGGGCTGATCTGGCATGCCGGGAGGCAGAGCGAGCAGGGTGCCGGCATGAGTTGCCCCGATGTTGTCGGTCGAGGCACTCATCATGCGTCTCATCGAGCCAGATTTGCTAAGAACAAGGCGTCAGCGCGTCACAACAGCGCCAAACACAATGGGCCGAATCTTCGAAGTTTGTCTGCAGTTCCCCCGACACCCCCCTTGAGTGTGTCATAGGGCTGATGTTAGGGTTTTGGGATCCAGAGGGCGAACCCTGAGGATTCATACTTTCAGTAGCTGAAGGGATTGTAGTATAGGAATCGCAACGATCCATCACCCAGGTTGGTCCTCTCACCGTGTGACCTCGCGGGCGGGTGTGTCGCCACAGGGATTCGGTGATTGGGGGCACTCCGTTCCAGGACCCGCGGCTGCAGGGCGTCGTCACGGGGCTGGCCACCGAGATGCGCACCGACTTCGACCAGGGCAGCACGCTGGACCAGCTGGAGCGGCTCATGGAGTACAGCGACTGGCTGCGGCTGAGCCTCGCCGGCGGCCTGCGGGACTTCATGATGGAGGACCGCTTCGGGCGGACCGTCAAGGGCATGCAGGTACGGCGCACGGCCTAGCGCTGCCCCGCTGCTGTGCGGAGGGATGTAGGGTCGGACGCGACCGGCCGGTTCATTCTGTGATTGTCTTGTGGATATGTCTCGTGGTGATTTGACATCCATTCACACACTATTCAACAAAGTAAGCGCAGGGTGAACTGGCGATAACCAGTTCACCCGATACGTAACTACCCGGACCCTGATGCTCTCAAAGCCGGTCACTTTGGTCAGGCACCTGTTGCGCCGGTTCTTTGTAGAGGAGCCGTATACGTATGCTTTTTGCATGATTACGTATACCGGGTGGTATTATAAGTATGCGCGCATAGGTGGCAAAAATGTAAATGGCGGTGCCCGGCCGTGTTTTGTCACCCTTCCAGCGTTTTATTTCTATTTCAATGCTACTCTCGTATCATTCAGAGGATTGCGCCCTTCTTATAACTGCTGAAGTTCTATCGTCATTGATTGCTTTGATGCAATAGTAAGGTTTGCGTAACCCTTTGTGTCTGCAATATTGGCGATGTTGCTGCCGTAGACTCTTACCAAATGGTACTGTACCGGTACGGTACCACCTCGCAAGTGTCAGCAGGCTTTGAACTGTCCGCAACTGCTCGCCGAATAGCCAAAAAAATGCAAATAATAGACTTAAACCTCTCGCACTCAATGGGCAATACACACTCTGACAATGCGCTTGGTGTCTTCAGCAATCGATTCGCAATACGACTGAGATGTATCTGCCAGGTTTCTTTTAGGAAAAGCCAAATTATGAAGACATTTTCTATTATTTTCTTTACTATTTTGTTTCTATTCTAGTTGCCGCAATTGCATCCTGATAAACTGTGAGCTCGCCCGTGGGTGGTTGGCCACTCGGTGAGCGAGCTTGGCCATGGTCCGCGCAGGTGCTGTACGGGGCGGTGCCGGCCGCCTACACGCGCGAGCCGTGGGAGTGCGTCAACTACGCCGCCTGCCACGACAACGAGACGCTCTACGACCAGGTGCGCGGCGCTGCCTGCAACTAGCTGCGCGCCTCATCCCCCCCTCCTTTCTCTTCCCCCCTACTGAGCAGCGGCCCCGCCGCGCAGGTCATCCTGAAGAGCCGGCCGGGGCTGCCCCTGGCCGAGAAGCTCAAGATGTACCGCATGGCGCTGGCGTTTGTGGCGCTGGGGCAGGGCGTGCCATTCTTCCATGCAGGCGACGACATCCTGCGCTCGAAGAGCCTGGACCGGGACTCGTACGACTCAGGTGGGGGCGGCGGCTGCACGACTGGCGGACTCAGTGATGGTCGGGCAGCGGGTGCCGTCTGCGGGCAGTAGGTCAACCTGCTAGTAATGCTGCCAGCCGCACAATGCCTGTGATGGCGTGGCTGTCGGCTTGTGTGCGCCTCATTTAGTAGACTGTGCAGGGGCAAGCTTGCTCTGCCTGCTGAAGCACTGAAGCTTCAGCAGATGCAGTGTTGAGGCTGACAACCTACCCACACGGAGGGGAGGGAGGAGGGGTTATTTGGCAATTACATCGCAAGCTATTAGGCACACAGTCGGGCTCAATTTTGTTCCTCGGCAATTCACGTGTGGTAGTATAAACGGAAAAAGCAGACAGGGTGTGAGTCTACCGCATTTACCGCACGTACGAGTGCCGACGTGGGAGTAGGAACAGCGCAGATACAAGCCCGCCCTGGCTGACAGACGCAGGAGAAACTGGAGCGAGGGTTCTTGTACGCCCATTCAATCCCAATATGACGGTTGTTCTTTTACGGGTTCTCGTGGATGCCTCGGCACCCGCATACGATGCGAGTAGGTGTATATGGACGCATAGTAATAATCAATGTATTCTACGGTAGAAGGTATGCCCTCAGTGGTGTAGTAGTATATTGGTACATATGATACTATCACTCAATCAATCAACATATACCATCCCAGTAGTATGATAACTCACCCTTCCAGCAGGTTAGAACCCTTTACTATGCAATCAATATGTATTTATTAAATTACATTCTACCTATGGTATACTGAGGTAAAAGATGTACCTTAGTCTCACACAAGGTATGCCACAAGGTAAAAGTTACGTGTAAATATATATGAATACATAAAATATATCTATATGTGTGAATACATAGATGTATATATATGAAATATATTTTAGGGTTTTAGGGTTTAAAACTATAAAAACCGCTGAACTATATATATATTCATAATCAGAGCAGGTAGAATTGATGCACTAGTGACGCCGCGGAGGGGCGTCAGGCCACACCATTTGGTGCAGGGCTACAACCGCACCCAGTTACATTATTAATGGAGGCAGACATTTCCCAGTATCCCCACCTGGCAGGCTCTGGAGTCACATGTTTTGAGTTTCTCGTGCTGGCAGGCGCGTGCACAGCCTCCGCCTGACCACGCCCCCTCCGCACTGCGCAGGCGACTGGTTCAACCGGCTGGATTGGACAATGCAGCGGAACAACTTTGGCGTCGGCCTGCCGCCCGCGCCGAAGAACAGCGCCGCGCAGCCCATCCACACGCCCCTGCTCGCCAACGCGTCGCTCGTGCCGGCCCCCGGGGACATCGCGCACACGCACGCCGTGTTCTGCGAGCTGCTGGCCATCCGGCGGTCGTCGCGGCTGTTCCATCTGCCCTCCAGCGTGGCCATCCAGAACCAGGTGGGTAGCCCAGACTCCCTCCCCCCCCCCCCCCCCCTTTTGCCGTCAACTCCCCCTAGGGGCCGTCCTTTGAAGTCATTCATATAGGAAATATGCGAGTCGCACGCGGCAAAATAGTCGGTTTGTTAGCAGCGATTAGATTCCCCCCGCCCGGCCCCTTAAGTGAAGCACGGGTCCTAGCGCCCTCACAACAGTTAGCCCTGCGTCATATCGGCCGAAGCCGGCCCAGCACTTGACCTCGTGCGCCAACTGCAGTTGTTGTAGGTCTGGCATAGCCCGTAGACCATTGCCTCATTCGAACTCCCAAGGGCCAATGGGGTAAACCAGGCAAGCCCCCGACACGCCCGGTCCATGTTGCCTTCACTGGGATCGCCGGGAACCAAACCCGGGACCTCTCGTACAAGCAAGAGACCTGCGCTCGACCGGGCGGACAGACAACGAGGCATGTTACCTCATTCTTGGAACCGTGGAATTTCGAAGTATTCCCATTTTGCAGCGGCCTAATGTAGCGTACGTATAAAACACACCTTGCAATTCGCACTGTCCCGAATCAGCGACAGCAGTACCTTAACGTCGACACGTTCATCATTGTAACTGCAGTACTGGAGTGGATGTTTTGTTGCAAGGGTGTATGCTGTCACGGATGTTGCATCCACTGTGGCGTGTGCCCCCGCAGGTGCGGTTCCACAACACGGGGCCGCGGCAGATCCCGGGCGTGATCGTCATGGAGGTGGTGAGCGGCGACGAGGTTGGGCGCGCCCGCGGAGGACGCCGGCAAGCTGTACAGCTGCCCGGAGTTCAGGTGTGTGTGTTTTGGGGATGGGGGGGGGGGGGGGGGGGGTTGGTTTTAGGGTTTTGGGTTTTACAACCCTAAAACCCGGAGCTGGCCGGCCGGGCATGCGCCCGGAGGCGCTGCTACCTTATGCAGCTGCCGCATGCTGACCAGGGATGCGCGTAAGTACGCTTTGGTTGCGCTGTCCAACGCAAATCGCCCAAGGTCGTCTAGTTCAGATGAAGTTTCCCCGGTTGATGCATTAGCCCTTTGGGGTTCGAATGAGGCAGCGGTCTAGTGGCTATGCCAGACCTACAACGACTGCAGTTGGCGCACGAGGTCAAGTGCTGGGGCGGCTTCGGCCGATAGGACCCGGGGCGAACGTTCTTACTTTTTCAGCGCGAGTTTCACCAAGGA
The DNA here is from genome assembly GCA_006384855.1 of Tetraselmis striata. Lineage (NCBI taxonomy): Eukaryota > Viridiplantae > Chlorophyta > Chlorodendrophyceae > Chlorodendrales > Chlorodendraceae > Tetraselmis > Tetraselmis striata. The sequence goes on along the minus strand of VCJN01001161.1, from coordinate 90,661 downwards.
TAGCGACCCTTGGGATTTGCATCAGTGCAAAAGTGTCTCGAGCTAGCCCAACTCCTGCTTCCCAGCAAAGCCGCTGAAGCAAAGCAAACTCAAGTTACATCCAGTTGAGAATACCGCGTAGTAAGCTACCACATATCAACAGGTGTTATGACCGGCACAGCCGGGGAATATATGTCCATCTCGAGACGCGTTGATTTACGCCCACTTGATTATTTGACGTCGGCCGACCACAGAAGGACCCTTCGTCCGCACAGCCCTGGCGCTGACCCCCCTGCTCCCCGTCCCGCCCAGGCGGGTGCTGGTCGTGTTCAACCCGCGGCCCACGCCGTACTATGGCGAGTGGCCCACGGAGGCGGCCGCCCTGGAGCTGCACCCCCTGCACCTCACCTCCGTCGACGCGGCGGTGCGGGAGGGCGTCGCGATCCAGGCGGTGACGCGGGAGGTGGAGGTGCCGGCGCGCGCGGCCGCCGTGTTTGTGGAGAAGCGCGCTTAGCTGCCGTAGGGCAGTGATGTGGGGGAGAGGTGGGCGGGCCGCGGCACGCGCCCCGGCGGTAGACGACCGGCAAGCAGCCCCGGGGTGAGCGGCTTATTATCGCCTGATGGGCAGAGCCACGGCGGCAGACGGTCACATTGCGGCACCTCGGGAGCAGCCGCGACTAGACTCCCCTCGCGGCCGCGGGTGCTACCATTTCTGAAACTTTCTCCTTGTTGTATCGCCAACGCATGGGTGCTGCAGCCTGCGGCGCCGTTGCCGCTGGGCCCGGCTGCGTATTATTAATTGGGTGTTGTGCCATGTTCTCGGACTGGTGGTGCCTGTGCGAGTGGAAGCCGATGTCATTGAAGAAACAAGGCGCGCGCCGGGGGGGGGGGGGGGGGGGGATATAGCCCTATGCAGATGATCGACAACACCCGCCTATTGTGTAGTCTCATCTGGTATGACAACGGCGAACAACATTGTTGCGCGGCGAGTATTGACAATGTATATGCTATGCTCTTGAATAAATGCATCTCATAGCAATTAGCAAATATTGGGGACCCGGTACGATGTGATGTTTTATGCACTTGCAGGTCGCTTCGACATTTGGCAATACGCCTGTTGAAAATTTATGCTTACTTGAGTGCTTTAACATATGCGCACTATACAAACAGAACTAAAAGCAACTGTGAAAGGTTATTGCTAGCAAAAGAGAGACACCTGCCTGAAACCAAGGATCAAGCAGGAGGCAAGGGAGCCAAGAACCAAGGAAGAGCCAAGGGAACCATGAAGTCGCCAAGCTGCCAAGGAACCAAAGGGTCAAGGGAAATACTGAAGCCATGGAACGACCAGAAAGACCGAAAGGGAAACATGAAACCAATGGGGACCACCGCCTAGGGGTAGGCCAGCCATCAACCGCGGCGAGTGCGCTTGCAGCTGATGACCCGGGTCATAGCAACACATGCTGATGAGCGACGCGGCTCAGGCGCAGGAGCACCATCACATGCCGCGCGCGCTGCCGCGACCCCGCCAAGAACGTTGTCCACATGCGCCATGTTGGCGAGCAAGAAGAAACGGCGGCGCCACGCGGACAAGAGCTGGCCGATTTTATGGCCGCCCAATGTGCGTGTGGCTAGCTTTTGCGAGCTCCACCAAGAAGGCCTTGGCGTGCAGGGCCACCGAGCCGAACTCGGAGATGGCGAAAAGAACAAAGCGAAGCATGCCGGCGGCATTTCGGACACCCTCATCATACTGTTGGATTTTGTGGCGCTCTGCGGCCCCGCAATGCAGTCGTTGGATCCGAGCTTGACACGCCAAGAACATGGGCAATGATGGTATCGACAGCAACCGTGTTCCCCCCGATACCACCATACCCAAAAGCCCAATATCGGCGGGCCGGCCGTCGCGGCCCTTCGGAAGAGAAAACCACGTTATCGCCGATGCCGAGGCCGCCAAACTGGATCGGGAGGGACAGCTTCGTGCGCATGGAGGGCGTAACCAAGAGGTCGGGACTAACACAGTAAATGCCGGCGAGCGTTGAAAACGCGGCGGCGTCTGCATCTTCGAGGAAGGACGTAATAGTGTCGCTCGCCATACCCCTCAGAGCGACCCAAGCCCCGAGGCGTGGAGCGGAGGTGGTGGCCGAGACGACGGCCGCAAACTTGCAACAAACGAATGCCTTTGTTGGAGTGGAAGTGGTCGGCCAAAGCGAATAGCCGAGAGCCAAATTGGTGAAAAAGAGATTTCGACCGTTTTGTCCAATAGGTCTTGGGCGAAAGTAGCCGAGCCCACAGGCGGAACATTGCACCAAGCACCTTGATTCCGGACGAGGAGCCAACACCATGCAACAAATGCCCGTAAAAGCACATATGGGTGCCACGGACGATGAACTTATTATCCTTTCCTGCAGCCTCATTCCTTTGAACGCACACTGTAGCCCATTATTTGCTGCCGAGGAAAGCCGTGAGCAATGCAGCGGGCCCGTGTGCCATGATGCGATAATATCTTTGGGTTACCCCAAGACACTTATTAGGCCAGGAATTAATAGTAAGTAAGTGTGTTTTATGTACCCCCCTCTGATCTGAACCCCCCCCCCCCCCCCCCCCCCACCCCCCACCCTCCATAAGTTGTGTAGCTGGCTGATGTAGTGTAAGTACTATCAACATCAGTGTCTAGGGGAAAAGTGCTGCAATTTTCCATGTGATGTGTAGGGGGCAGCTGCCACACACACAGGTGAACATAACAAGGCATGAGGGCAGCATTCAAAGCATAAATCACACGATTATACAGTAGTAGTGTTCTATGGCTGCCCCTCCCCTTTTGGCGTGTGCCCACCGGGCGAACTCGAACTGCCGAGTGGGCACCTCTTCCATCGCATCCCACAGATTGTCTTGGAGCATGCGGCTGGCAGCGGACTTGCCAGTCACACGCCGCCTCTTCTTGCCCGAGGATTGCGAGCTGAACAGCTCATAATCCACGACGACCACTGCAATGTGTTCAACGAGCTCAAAGGATACTTAGGCTAGGGCCCAAGTCGTTCACTGCACACTCTAGCATGATGCGCACGGTATGGCCCTCTATCCAATCCTGAGCACAGGCTTAACGGAAAGCTCCCTCCTGTCCACTTCACCTCCACCTTCATGGTGTGCCTGGTGGATAACGACACGGTGTCAGCTACCCGGGGCGACAGCAACATGCCGGCCTAGCGCGGCGGCGGCAGTCCTGGTGAGGGTTGTGCGGTGCGTACGGTACGGCGGTTAGTTGGAGCCGGTAAGCAAAACGGAAAGTACTAGTATCAAAACTTTGGCCAGCTATCAAACTCCCCTCCCCCCCCCGCCCCCTCTGTTTTGAGCGACATATGGCACCTAAAACATACTTACATTTTTTACTTGCCTTACCAAGCCCCCCGTCCTTGCACTGAGAGTCTCCGCTGTCGGTAATGAGACGAAACCATGGCCCGTGTCGGCTCCACCCCGGCACTACACCCGAGGCGGCGCGCAAGCGTCGTCCCACCTACGCATCGCATTTCCTACCGGAAGCGCCCGGCGGCAGGTTCGGGACCAACGGGTTGCCATCTCCGGCCCTGGGCGCCTCGTCATATCCAAGCGTAAGGTGTCGATGCGGGACGTTTGGTACCCGACACCAAACTCATTTAGCATGGCTACAGAGACAGCCAAAAGTATGGCGTGGTTTAGCAACCACCCTCCCGAGCCCCTCGACAGTGTGCAGAGAGATGATGCCATGACTAATGAGCTCTGGCACACATCGGCGCGATATTACCCTCTCTTTGGCTTTTGGCCTTACCTATGACGTTATACATTAATGGTTACCGTGGAAAGTCGTTGCACTTGCATGGTAACGAGCTAGGCACCATAATTGCTACCAAATACATTGTACGGGCTGCAGAACTATATATACAGGTCTCCGACCCGCCTGGTCCGTCGGCGCCCGTAGCGACGACTACACTACTTTCTTCGACACTGCCCTCTCGTTTTTTACTCCGCCTCTCGTGCCAGTTCGTCGGCAGCATGTCAGCCGAATTGTCGTTAGCCGTCGGATTGTTTTGAAGCTTGCCGCCGTGCTACGTCACCGATGAACATGCAATCGCTAACTCGTTGCATACGACAGGCACGTCGATCGTGGCACAAGGCCGCGCACCGAGTCCTGCAGAGCAGCAAACTGGGAAATCGGCCTCACGGTCACAGTATTTTAGTCAATCACAATAACGGTACGGGGAAAACGCGACCTCAACGAGCCATGAATCGCCATTATTGTCCGTATAAACAGTCCACCAACCGCGCGCCCTTACCAAGTGCCCCTAATTCCCGATAAATAGTTGTATATCTCTTGCGCGTGCATGAATGTTGCATATGGCAACAAAGCAAAGAGTCCCATGAGGCATATTTGTATCATGCCATCTGCTAGATTCCGTGAGAAACAACCTTCAAGATATGTATGTGTAGCTCTTTTGCTCCTTCTGATTGAAAGTGCTTTTGGTTTGAATACATGGTTTCAGTTTATTCATGTCTTGCAATGAAACCCACTACGCGCCCTGGTGAGTGCGGAGGTATATCTTAAAATTTCATGGCAAACTTAGCAAGCTCACTGCGGCTATGCTGCATTGCTGCCATCTGCATCGTTATTATGGGACGCGAAGAAGCACTGCTGCGCGCCGGTGACAACGCGCAAGAATATAGCAGTGCGCCTGGCGCGGTCATGGCCGCTTTGCGAAAAGATCACAAGCACGTTCAAAGTAAATAAGGAAGAACCGGTATATTCGGCTATCACCTAGCTGTAGCGGCGCTCACTTTTGGTATGTACGCCACGTTTACGACGTGGTAGTACGTGTATTCACGCCATCAATGTGCGCGACGTGTGTGTGTGTGTGTGTGTGTGTGTGTGGTGGGGGGGGGGGGGGGGCGTCACGCGGAAGGAGCTTTCCTCCAAGTTCGTCCCCACCGGTGTCGCAGGTCACACGCACTACTTGACCACATGCAACGACGATCTCAACATGGCGTCGTAGTCCTGTCTTGCGTTGGCCTTTACTTTTATTGCGGATTACACGCATGCCAGCCCCCTGAAGGCAGGCGCTCACCCGAAGAAGGCGACCAAGTGCATTCGTGGCGCTGAAAAATAAATCAAGCATGTGTGCGTGTGCGCGCGCCGCACGCGCGCGCGCGCGCGCGTGTGTGTGTGTGTGTGTGTGTGTGTGTGTGTGTGTGTGTGTGTGTGTGTGTGTGTGTGTGTGTGTGTGTGTGTGTTGTCGCGTGTGTATTTTATTCCCAAGTGATTGGGCTGATGCTATCAGTTAAGAATAAATAAAGCGACGAATTTATCATATTTGTCATGATGATGCTTTCAACTATTGGTATTTTCAAAAATACTTGATTGACTATTTGGGAACATAATTAGAAAGAACCTCGAACACGAGCATAGGACAATCTCCATCCCTCCACATACGTCCCAGGCCCCTTTCTCATCGCCGAATCCGAAGTTACGATAGTAGGCCAGCTGAACCTATGACCTGAAATCCTGGAATGTTGCACATGTATGCTCAGCCTGTACCACCATAGGGTGTAAGCAAGCCCTTTGGCCCTAACAAATGTCCTACACGAGTGGCACTTGCGCCACACTGAGCGTACGTTTCCAGTACCCCCACAATAACGGGGTTGGTGCCCCGCACGTCCCGCCGCGCATGCAAATACCATTGCATGGTGGGACGATGGCCATGGGTGGGCGAGAAAGCATGTCAACAAAGAGGCTACGACATTTTTGGGATCGGTGGGGCATAGTGGCGTGCGCCCGTGCACGATGTGACGTGATACCATCGCCAATGCAGTGCTGCCTTGTGGTGCAGCTCTTAAACTCGTGGTATCGCTCGGTGCGTTGCGACGAAACGTCAGAAAACTTTTATATAAATACCATTAAAAACTACGCGAGCAAGGCTACAATTTCTCCAGCCCTGGAACGGTCGTCTGAGGTCATTTAGGCACTTTTACATTTTTTTAGAAATAACATGTCGAAAAATGACGTATGTGTCAGCGTGTGGTCAAACTGGTCAACATGTTGACATGAAACTTTATGCCAAATGGATCTCGAAACTTGATACACGGTGGCGGGACAGTCTAATGCGTGTACTCGTGTTGACCAGCCACTCATACTTGGTACATGCCCCCCTTGAGCGATGCCCACGGCGGGCCACCATGCCGGCGGACCCCCCTTTCACAACTTTTTTTCCACAGCATCTACGCATTCACGCATCAAGGTGCACGCCATTGCCGTCTCACTGGGCTCACCATGGCACGCTATGAGCATGCGGCCATGCACTACAATAGAAAAACTTTGCCCTATGGCAAAAAAGGCCGCGAGAACCCTCTCCCGCCTGCGTGTGCATCGATCACAGCCGCATTTTGTCCATGATTTTGCCCATAATAATAAACCATCGTCATCGATACGTAGGGCTTGGTCAGGTCGTGAATGGCCTTATTCAATGTCCTACGTGTATGGTGGATAGTTAACATACCAAAGGTGGTGTGGTATGAGTACGGGGGCAGTGGTGTCCCATGCCTATTTATGCACACAAGTGGCGCAATTTGTGCTTTTGAAGCGCTAGCGCCAGAATCATTGCTTTTGCCTAAGTGAAAGTGTCGACTGCAACGGCTACCGCGTGGCATCAATATCGGGTGTATCGCGCTATCGCGGCATTCCCCTCCAGCCATACGGCCCTGAGTAACATGGATGCACGCGCGCACGGTCTCAGTGTAGCCGCGCACGGGCATGTGGATCGAATTCGCAAACCCATACTTATGTGGAGAGGTGTGTGATTTACCACTTGCACCGGTAGTGGCTGCATCACCGCTGCATGGCGTGCGCTATATACGCGCGAATACTAATCTTTAGTCGCTGGCAGCCCTTGCTGCGGTAGGCGGGTGCACTGTCGCTAGTCGCTTATCTACGGGGTGCGAGTAGTAGCTGTCGACATCCAGGGACCACGTGGTGATGGTGTGTGTGTGTGTGCATCGGAAGGGGGTGGATCGGAAGGGGATGGATCATTTCGCATGGAGTACAGAGCATTAATAGCCTATTTGTCGGTCATAAAACGTAATGACCTATCTGACCCTAGTTTGGCCTGCTGTTTTAAGAGCCAATTCGAGAGCTACCTCATCATTGAAAACGGGCCTGCTGCCGGTTGGGGCTGATGATATGTTTTAAAACAGCATTACCGTATTATTATTCCTGACCTATTCCTGAGCAGGTACAATGATGACACCTATACGGGAGTGGTGCGGCTTTGAAACCCTATCAGTAGCAGCCAAGTTGTTGGAAGAGCCACCCAGCCTCGTAGTGGTGGTTCGATCACCTGGTACCGGTAGCGACTTGATCACTGCCGGCTCCGCGACACACCAAAGGCAAGGCAGCACCGGCAGTCCACCGTTCCCTCCTATACGCCAACACCTGCTCCAAATACGGTCCGCTGGGAGCTGCCCATCAGTCCAGACGGATCCTCGCGCGGCGAGTGGGGTTGTTCCGCAGTTTCCGGCCATCTCGCCATCGGACCGTCGCGGGTTCGCGAGGAGGCGCGATGCCGGCAATGATGCCCGCGTTGCGGCCCGCCGCGCCGCGACCGACCGGTGTGAAGGTGGCGTGCTTGTCCGCCTTTGCAACCTGCATGGGTATTACGTTGGTGGCCCTGATGGCCTCCCGACCGAGGCTGGCGGGCGAGGCAGCGCGGCAGATTGTGCACGGCCGGGGGAAGAGCCCCGTCCGCTGGGGACGGCCGCAGCGCGCCAGCCGCCCGCAACTTCTGCTGCCCGAGTTCAGGGACGCGCCCAACTGCACAGGGGACGTTCTGCAGGGCCGTGTCGCCAACTTTGACGAGGTGAGTCGCGCGGGCAGGCAGCGCGCCGCCCTCGAGGGGGCTCTGGGCACCGCCAATCGCCTGCCGTACCCGGGTGTCATCATCACGAGCCGATGGGATGATGCGGTCATCTGCAGCAGGGCTACTACCGCCAGTGTGCTTATATATCTGGACCTTATAGAAGGACCTTTCTGACTGTCCTTATTTCTGGTGATTTCCTGATATCGCCTTCTGCTGATAGCTCATGTAAATATTTTATATCTGGATGAGAATCTGCGTTCGCTACAGGTACCGGTACCAGAGGTTATACGTACTTCACATCTTGATCAAGGCCCATATGCAATCTGCATACTATAAATCATTAGTACGTGTCCGGTAATTGAGCGTTAATTAATTAGCTCACATTTACAATTAGTGCCGTAATAGGTGACTCCTAATAAGCTAATATATACCGAAATGGATACAACATATTGTGCTCTCAAAGGCTAATACATGGAAGGGTTGCCTCTGGGCGCGGCATCCGTATCTAATACGAGCTTTGTATCTATTATAATACAAGCCTTATGGATACTGGTTTCTGTACGCCCTATCCCTGCCGCCTTCCTGAGTCCTCATGACATGACGCACATATTATGGCTATCCCTTCTTCATCATAGGCCGTTCATGCTAGTGGCAGAGTGCAGCCCTGGTCTCCGCTCTTCTGCAGATGCCCCGCTGTTGCCTGTTGGCATAGTGTCGGTGACCGCCGCGTGCGGGGGCAATGGCAGGTCACGTCGGAGCGCGGCCGGCGCATCATCCGAGACCTGAAGCTTGAGCACATGGCGCACCGGAAGAACTGGGAGTACATCTTCATCATCTCCGCGCTGGAGCGCCTGGACATGCTGCGCCCCGGCCGCCGCGGCCTCGTGTTCGCCGCCGGCGACGAGCCGCTCCCCTCCTACCTGGCGGCCCGCGGCGTGGAGGTGGTGGCCACCGACATGTTCCCGGACCAGGAGGGCGTCGAGCTGTGGAGCAGCACGGGGCAGCACGCCAGCAGCCTGGAGGGACTGTACAGGCCGGGGCTGGTGGACCGCAAGGCGTTTGACCGGCTGGTGAGCTTCCAGCACGCGGACATGAACCACATCAGCCCGGCCATGCACGGGCAGTTCGACTTTGTGTGGTCCACCTGCTCGCTGGAGCACGTCGGCTCCATCAGCCTGGGGCACCGCTTTGCGCTGCAGAGCCTGGAGGTGCTCAAGCCGGGGGGCGCGGCGGTGCATACGGTGGAGTTCACGCTGTCCTCGCTGGAGCGCACCGTCGAGCGCGGCGACACGGCGCTGTGGCGGAAGCAGGACGTGGAGCGGCTGTGGCGCGACCACGGCAGCCTGGGGTACAGCATGCCGGAGCCATGCTGGCACGCGGGGACGCACCTGCTGGACGTGCAGCCCGACGTGCCGCCCTACTCGGACTACGCCGCCTACTCGCAGCGGTCGGCGGAGGTGAAGCACATCAAGCTGATGATCGGGGAGTACATGTGCACCTCCATGGGCTGGGTGGCGCAGAAGCCCGCAGCCTGAGGACAATCATGCGTGCTGGTACAGCTACTCAGGCATGGCGGCAAGAGTCGCGACTAGGCGATAGAGGTACATCCCGCTGCGGGGAGTTTGGTGGGCGCAGTAGACACACCATCACTCAACCGATCGGCACAGCGCCGGCCGCCTTTTGAGCTGTGATGCTACGGGTGGGGGTCCGCATCCAAGTTGATGGGCTAATGACGAAGAATCATGATAAATCGGCTAATAAATGTCACGGACATGAGGCGACATCGACCTGCTCGATCTCGGGCGACCTTTGATAGACACTTCATGCGGACTCTTCCCAGGCTACGAGTAATCCCAAGCGGCGTTTCGAATGGAGAGCGCCATGACTAGAAATAGCAGAGGGGCAGCAACTTTTCCTTATGGCTTTGCACGACCGACGCTCCTTGTCGCAGCTTGTAAGTAGTCTGCACAACTACCCGCGTAGAGTGGGATTTCAAACTTCTCTACTTCTCTGTTCCCGCTTAGTCTCTGATGCTAAAAAGACCGGCGGCGGTACAAACCCGCACACGGTCCACTTATTAAAGTGCGTAGCGTGCGGCCCTCTGAAGGCCATGTCCCTCATCTAACGGCAAGACCTGCCTCCTTTGTGTTTTCCTTTTAAACCCTCTTTCCGACCCTACCCATATCCTAACCCACTCTGGCCAGGCATTCCTCGTGCTTTTTAGGGCCCCGTACAAACCCTGCCAGTCTCCCTCCTAACGATACCTGCTGCCCGCCATCCCGGCGGATAAGCTGAGTATGATAAGTTGCTGAAATTCGAAATTTGGTTCAGCGTTATCCCTGTTCAGCTGCATCGGACAACTGTCTCACGGCCCGGCTGCATTAACCCACCGAAGGCCGGCCAGGACCGTCGCATGCTAGCCCTCTGAAGGCCAAGCCCCCCCCCCCCCCCCCCCCCCCCCCCCCGAAAAAAAAATTCTGGCAGCGCATTTCCGTTAGCAACGTAAATCACGCTGCGGGAGGGAGCCTCTGGCACCCAGCCGCTATGTGGTTTCGCCTAATGCCGACTGCCTTCCCTCCCACAGGCCGGGTGGAAGACTGCTGTTGGGACAGTACCTCGTACAGTCCTGTGGTGTGGTCCTCGGCCAGGTTCAGACGGGCATACAAGCTCTACAATATCAGATGATGACATCCAAGTCCGATCGGCATATTTTTCGAGCTTGATATCTCAACAACTGCATCATGAATGGAAGCAACCCAGTGCGTGTTCTGGCTTTGGCTCACGGCCGATTCACGCGAGGCTGTCACTGTTGCCGGGGGTTGCATGCCTTCGTCCCCACTGGTCTGTGGCATGCATCGAGGCAGTCGCCTCCAAAGGCGTCACAAGGCGGGTACACGTGGATGCGTGGCCGTTGCTGTTGCGCAGCCCGGAGCAGCACATGCCATGGGGCAGAGAAGCGGGTGCACTGACGTGTATATCATCCACCAGGCGCAGCACGCCACTGCGAGGCTGGACGAACAACAGGTGGTTGGGGAATTCCTCTATTGAATCTACGTATGCATCGCGAGGACCGATACAGCCACAATATCGGCCAGGCTAGGAGGTGGCCGCCCCCCCCGCCTTTTGCGCCACCCAGCCCATGGAGGTGCACATGTACTCCCCGATCATCAGCTTGATGTGCTTGTCGATGCTGTAGGGCGGCACGTCGGGCTGCACGTCCAGCAGGTGCGTCCCCGCGTGCCAGCATGGCTCCGGCATGCTGTACCCCAGGCTGCCGTGGTCGCGCCACAGCCGCTCCACGTCCTGCTTCCGCCACAGCGCCGTGTCGCCGCGCTCGACGGTGCGCTCCAGCGAGGACAGCGTGAACTCCACCGTATGCACCGCCGCGCCCCCCGGCTTGAGCACCTCCAGGCTCTGCAGCGCAAAGCGGTGCCCCAGGCTGATGGAGCCGACGTGCTCCAGCGAGCAGGTGGACCACACAAAGTCGAACTGCCCGTGCATGGTCGGGCTGATGTGGTTCATGTCCGCGTGCTGGAAGCTCACCAGCCGGTCAAACGCCTTGCGGTCCACCAGCCCCGGCCTGTACAGTCCCTCCAGGCTGCTGGCGTGCTGCCCCGTGCTGCTCCACAGCTCGACGCCCTCCTGGTCCGGGAACATGTCGGTGGCCACCACCTCCACGCCGCGGGCCGCCAGGTAGGAGGGGAGCGGCTCGTCGCCGGCGGCGAACACGAGGCCGCGGCGGCCGGGGCGCAGCATGTCCAGGCGCTCCAGCGCGGAGATTATGAAGATGTACTCCCAGTTCTTCCGGTGCTTTATCACCGAGATGCCCAGGTCTTGGATGATGCGCTGCCCGCGCTCGGACATGACCTGAAGATGCAGACGCGCTTGCGATCCTCAGATCCAACCGACGCCTTGCCTCACGCACCAACGGCACCACGATGCAGTCGTTAGTATTGGCGACATTATAGTATTCGTCGGTTGCGTGGACTGCTGACACACAGGGCCTTGTGGCGGTTGGCGTCGTGCGAGGAGGAGTGGGAAGGAACGGAGGCGGACCGGCCGCCGCACCTCCTCGTAGTTGGCCATCCGCCCCTGCAGGACGTCCCCGGTGCAGTTGGCTGTGTCCCGGAACTCGGGAAGCAGGCTGGCCGCCGCCGGGGCCCGTGCTTGCGCGATGCTCCGCCGAGAGCGCCGCCCGGACTGGCCCGCGCCGCCGGAGCGGCCGGCCAGCATGCCCGCGGTCAACGCGATTCCCAGCACGCCGAGGACGCCGAGGCAAACCACTCGCAGGGTGCCCCCGCCGGCGCCACGCACCTCGCCGGGCCGCCTGGTGGCCGCAGCCGGCATAGTGCCTGCCGCTGCAGCCTCTGATACCCTCGCGTCGAATCTGCAGCCTCGCGGGGCTCGAGTTTAAAACACAGGGAGGTACCGGCGGGGTACACAGGGCTACTGAACACCGCCCCTCAAGCAGGCTGTGATTGTTGATGCCCCGCGCGCCAGGATGCCGCCCCGCCTCAAGTCGTCGCTGCCGATTAGCGACTGTATGTGGTAAGGATCTGTCGCTAGACGGGTAGTTTAGTTCTGTGGTCGTCGTCGGGTCATTGCTGGGCGTGTAACGAATACCCGTACAGTACCCGCAGTCGCTGTGCGTGTAGTAATTAAAGGATATATAATCCTTATTTATTTGAATAAGGATGGAAGGATATAATCGTCCGCCTCAAAGTCTTACAGTACAAGAATAATAAAGGATTCAATTATTGTTTTTTCGCCCCGGGGAGAGGACAGGGAAAATTCAGTAATAATAACAGTAGAGACGCTGCAAGGGTTTCACTGGTGCCAGTCCTGTCCCGGGGGCGGGGGAAAAAAAAACAGTCGCTACCAGTACGGGTACGTGGCGTGCGCGCCGTCGCTGTCAAGGAGGAATCAAGGTTCACTATAAATAGGGCTTGAATATGTGTGTACTTTATCACAACCCGGCAAGCTGGTAGGTTTTGCAACCTCGCGCGCGCATGCCGTGCTTCTCATCATCTGCATATGTCCGTCATGACCGTGCTTCCGCACCGCGTCTTCTCCACTGGACTGTTTCAAACTAGGTGCGTAACAGCTTGCCCTCAGCACGCCAACGCAAGCAACGCCCGAGCAAGGGGTGCACAGCCTGCAGCCGAGTGACACAGGTAGCTGCTCGCCGAAGGCAGTGGACAATACGGCCTGCCGCCTCATTCGCGACAAGCAACAACGCGCGCCCGGGGCTAGGACTCAGGTATACGTACTACAAGCACTGCTCGTACGCGGCGTATATTGCGCGGGCATGCGGTACCGAGCGTATAGTACGTAGTAATAAAGATAACCACACGGTCCGTTCGTGTTGGGTCGTGTTGGCGCGCTTCCGGACCAACCAGGTGTGTCGGCGCGGAGCAGGGGTGCAGCTGGCTTAAGACCCTCCGAGGGGCCTAGCAGCGTGATAGTTTAAGGCACCTCGGCTTTGATGGGTGCTTGGGCTTGGGTCGGTGCGCTCTTCGGGTGAGGGTGGCGGACTGGCGGGTTGGGTGTAGCCGATCCGTTGGCATGCGGCGGTACGTGGCGGCATGGCATACCGTACGACCGCATCGCGGTGGTGCTGGGGGCCAGCTGCAGTCCCACACGGTCGCCGCCAAACACTCACCGCACTGTGCATGTGTCCAGCCGGTAACATGCCTCTGGCGCTAGCTCCCGACTCCCGAGCCTTCAGCTGACTGGGGCATGTTTGACGATGCTGCGCCGGCAGGGCGTTAGCGGAAATGCGGAGCTGACCGGCTGCGCTTCAAGGTGCTGCACGCGACTGGAGAAAGGACGATGAGGACTACATTTCGGGTGCGTACTGCGCCACGGCTGCGCCGTGGTGCTATTGGGATGACCCCCCCCCCCCCCCCCCCCAACCGCCACCACACTGATGGCATGCAATGGTTTAGTTCTTTCATCTTTTTGTTTGCGTTGGGGTCCGGCGCACAAGTTGAGAGGGAGGACGTGCTTACATGCATGGCAGGTGCCAGTGGCGGAGAGCAAGCCCGACCCGGGCTATGAGCTGGACAGCACGTTCGGCGCGGTCGGGATGACGGCACCCAAGCGCGAGTTCGCCAACCTCGCGCTGGCGGTGAAGTATGCATCCAGCCCCACACCCGCGATGCAGCGCAGCGAGGATGGCTCGAAGCCATCGATGGCGCAGGCGTGGCAGGTAAGGCGTGGACCAAGCCCTGCTTAGCCGCGAATTTCCGTAAGCGCTCCATGCCATGCCATCATGCACGTTTGCTACATAACCTAAAGACAGACATTTGACCAACACTCCGAGGATGTCCCATATTTCCGAGGAACAAGTTTGACAAATGATGACCTCGGGATTTAAAAACCAGTTCAAATTCAGAAAGTTCTTGAGGGTTATGTCCTGGGATTGAAATTGCAGCCGTTTCACTGAGCCTGCTGAAGAGGGCATTTCGAATTCAAATGCTTTATAGCACTTGATGTCATTCCGGCTGAGATGCAATCGTTAACCAAAATACAAATGAAATTGGAATGGAATGAACCTTGCAGAAAGTGCAATCAACACATCACTGGGCAGTATCCAATGGCAAAATAACACCGTAAGACGGCTATTTCACAAGAGAAAAGGAGACGATGTATGCGTTGTACAGAAGCACACTGCGTAGACTGTATATACGATTCAGCTGAGGGCGCCGGTGCTCGCAGATGGCAGCGGACAAAGCGGCCGCGCACGAGGCGGCGCGCCGCATCCGGTGGAACAACAAAATCCGCGCGCTGCAGCGCACGCCGCTCCACATGGTGATGCACCGCATGCGGCAGCTGGTGGAGAAGCGGGAGGTGCTGGTGAGCGCGGCGCTCGGCTGCGAATGAGTTTCTCCCCTCTCCCCCCCACCCACCTCGTGCTAAGTTATCCCTGTCTGCGCTTGCGCTGCCAGTGGGAGGCGCAGGGCGGAGCGCCGCGGGGGAGCGTGGCCAGCACCGCCAGGCGGGACTCGAAGTCGCCCTCGCCGCGGAGCCCGCTGAAAAAGCACGCCAGCGTTGTCACCCCGCGATCGCAGGGCCTGGTGAGCCCCCCCCCCCCCCCCCCCCCCCCCCACTATCCGGTGTTAGGCTTTTAGGATTTAAGTCCCAAACCCTAAAACCCCCTCTCCTCTAATTCGCAACAGCGAAATGCACGCACGCACATGAACCCTTTTGCGAACGGTCGCCCCCCTTGCAGCTTTGGAGGGCCTACACAGGCGATGCTGTGTCCCTGGTCCCTGACGCCTCTGCTCCCCACCGCCACTGCCAGAAAAACTCGCCCCGAGCCGGACACCGCAGCTCGCAAGCCAACGGTGCGCAATGACAGCTCCGCTATCGACCGCCCCACATCGCCGCCCTGCCATCGCGCGGATTCCATTCTGCTTCGTCGCTTCGCTAAGGCGCCGTCGTGCGCAGGTGGCACGGGGCACCAGGCCAGCAGCAGCGGCGTGGTTATGGACGAGGAGAGCATCCTGGACGAGCTGTGCGTGACAGTGCGCTTCCTGGCTGACTTTATGGCCAAGCTGCCGACAGAGGTGTGCACAGCGCTGTGCCACCACATCTTTGTGGAGACCATCAGCAAGGACCAGGTGCTGGCGCGCCCCGGGGACGACGTTGCCAAGTTCACCATCCTCGTCACAGGTCCGCACGCCGCGCTCCCACTGCGGGTGCCGAAGCAATGCCTATATTCAGAGCCCCATGTTACAAGCCTTAATTATCGTAATATTTGAAAGTATTATTAGTATAATATTCAGTAAGTAGATTGTAATCAAATTCTCAATAGTGACAATAGAGCTAATAATGCTAATCTATTAGTAAATAATAAAGTATAATAGAGCAGGATATAGTTCATTATAGGGAGGTAATGAGCTACATGTATAGCTAAACATTCGCTATATTTCCGCTATAGCTTCGTCTACATTCCGTCTGGCAGTCAGAGCAGATTCTTTTTCGCGGTGTGTTTTATCACCGCGCCGGCACCCGTAACAGCACAGCGGGCCGGGAAGCAACTGGAGGCTTCCGCGCTGCAGTTCAAGTCTCTCTATTGTCACCCTGTTATGATCACACATGTGGCTGCATTGTGCCTACAGCAATGCCCGGCCATGATGCAACTGCACATGCCTATGGGGTGCTTGAAGTAGCGCAGAAAAAAAAAAAGTATTTCGGCTGGTGACTAGTCGCCCGGTACACCGTTTATACGCGCAGATCAGCAGTCCATTTGCCCAACAATAGCGCCTGCTTGGTTGCCGGTGGCCGTAGCGGACCGCATTGCGTACGGGTGCCGACGCGGCAAATAGAACACTGCGGATGGGAGCCTGTCCTGCCTGCAAGAGGTCTAACGCCCGACAAAACTATGGCGGAACTATAGATAGGGAACATTCTTATTGGTTGCCTGCAAGCCCAGCTTGAGGTTTGTAATGGAGTTATGCAGCCGCGTCCCCACCTGTAACTTCGGCAAAGCTACCACGGTCGGGAGGAGTGAGGAATGCCACTGCCCATTACCATTGCCCATTGCCGCTGTTACAAGGACCCCATGCTGTGGATTTTAGCTGGGCCTGAGTACGGAATGTTTGACATTGCTGTTTTTGAGCAGGAAGTTGTCGGACTACATGGTAGAGGATGAGAGTGCCATGTCAAGGAAGTGATGTTTCCACCAGCCTTGAGCTGTGTAATGCTATTGATTAATGTATAGGTAAGAAGGGATTAGTATGGTATTCCAAATTAGGGTGTTAGGGTTTCTATAAACCTTAAAACCCTAAAACCCCTGAAACCCATTACTCTTGTAAAAAACATCCAACATTGATTGTTTAGCCGGGTTTATAATAGAAGCCTACCGAGTACTGGATAAGCACTGTGACGTGATGCCACCACCCAATACCTTGGTCGGGCATTCAGCGGAACAGATGACATGACGGCAGTTTTGGCATGCTTGTAACATAAATACGCACAATCTCCTGTGCAGTGCCGGGACTCCACCCCGGCGGGGCTGGAGTGACTCATCGGGTACACGTTGATGCTTTTCCGGGGCTGGATGCTCCATGCTGCTAATTCCCGGAGCCCCCTTTTCCATCCGTAGGTGTCGTGGAGCGGGCGGATAGCCTGCGCGCCGAGGGGCGCTTCAACCAAGCCACCTGCGTCAACCTGAAGAAAGGCGCGCACTTTGGGAGCGACTTTATTCTCAAGAAGCTCAAACACAAGCACTCCTACTGCGCCCTCAGCAGCGTCACCGTGCTCACGATCGACAAGTGAGTAGCCGTAAGACCCTAAAACCCGAGGCCCTGAAATGGTGCTCAGGGTCGTTGCTTCAGAGTTTAGGCGTTTGGGTAGATTTGTGTAGGGCTTCATTGTATCGGCTGGAATCATTAGGGTTTCCTGTTTTACTTACTTAGGGTATTCTGGGCTACCCTTTCATGTTAAGGGTCCATTTCCATAGTACAATGGGATGAACATTAGCTATCATGAAAGCGCCCTTCAAGTGCTGGCCAAGCAGGGCTGGCCGTGCTCGTCAAATTATAGCGCTACAGGGCACTGGTGTGCTCATCACGACCCGGGGGAACTCACAACAGACAGTATACTCGTTACGGGCAAACAAATAACGGATCCCGGACGCCACCGCATGTCTGACCGATCCAACAACTAATACTTCACGTCCTCAGATCGCTGCGCGTCGACATATTTTTGCGGCTCTCCGACGTCGGCGCGCAACCCCTTCGACAACCGCCAACATTCGTCCGGTTGCGTCCGTCAATACCACTCTCATTCTGGGGCTTTACTGTGCAGAATATATGGCGTTTTCGTATCTATATATTGTCAACCCAATCTGTATATAGTACATGCTTGAGGACGCCCACTCGCTGTGCCCGGAAAGATGTGACTGTGAGACTGCATGACCCACACACCAATGTCCACATCGCCATTACGTAGCGAGGGGGGGGGGGGGGGGGGTGCTGATTCGCTGTCCCGCGGCTGTGCCTCCCTTCTGGCCAGGGAGCCCTTCCGGCACATCTACGGCATGTACTTCGCCGAGCGGACGCGCCTCACCGGCAACTTTCTGCACACCAACGTGGCCGCCTTTCGCGCGCTGGGCGGCGACACAACGCAGGTATGGCCAGCTGCTGAACGCAATGTACCAGGCCATATATATATATATATATATATGTATGGCCTATATATATATATATATGTTCAACCTCAGCAAAACTTTAAATGCTGGTTTCATGGGGCGCAAAAACAATGGTGGTATGATCGTTGTGTATTCTGGTATATTTCAAGGTAAATGCAGTTGTTCTCTCTTCACAGATAATTCAAAATTGATAATATATTCTGTGTATTATATGTAGCATATGCCGTACAAATAACGGACTGAACTGTCCGCCGCGCGTTTAGTTCCGTTTTTGATGTCCCCACAAAGGAAATGAACTGTTTAATCGGCAAAATATAGTTGAGAACGTATCACAAATACCAATCGGAATTTCCAAACCCCGATTTGAAGCTGCAAAACAGTTGATTGTGTTTTAGGCCTGTAGACCGATAGAATTACGTGTAGGGGTATAATTAGGCATAATGACCGCACCCCGTTACTTGCTCTAGTCACTGCCATGATGGTTACAGTGCGCAATGGGGAGACGGACGTTCCGGTAGTGCCGCCCAAACTGTGGCTGCATATCACAATGTATCACCCCCTACCCCTTTTCGACCGCGTCCTGAATTGTGCATATAGAGTTCTTCCACAATATTACGGACTCACAAAGACTTTGTCATTAGCGAGCCCTACCGGCGGTACCCTGGTACCCTTACAAGGAATCATCATGATACCTACTGCGCGTACTCGTATTACGCTGCAGTAGTCGCTACTGGATGTAACCCAACAACGAATCAGCCGTGTACCAGTAGCCAAAAGATACTGTTCTGTATGTATTGTTGTATATATATTGGCACTTGTATTTAAATTTTTAATACTGTCACCGTCAAAATAGCGAATGCGGTGACCAATCCAGCGCAAATTATTTCTTATATTTTGGAAGAACGGCCATAATATAAAGCACAAGTTGCCGCGGCAATGAGTGTCGTGCAGATGCTGGCCGAGATGACGGAGGAGGTGAAGCTGGAGCTGGGCACGGAGTTTGACATCTACAACAACGAGAGCATCTACATTCTCGGCGAAAAGGCGCGTGTCAACCTGCTCATCCCCAAGCTGTCCAGCCTGAAGGAGAAGGGCAAGGCCAGCCGGAAGTGCGGCGCCCACCTCGCCGCCCCGCAGTGTCTCGACATGTGAATGGGCCCGCGGGTCCTGAAAACAATGGCAAACGAATCGATTTCGAAAACGTTCTTTGATTAAAAAATACCAAGTTCATTCGTGATTTCCGTGCCAATTCGCAGTGGTGTAGTTTGACAACTTTCCAAATAACTTAAGTTTTCTTTATTCCGGCCGGGGGGAGAGGGGAGGAGGGGACAAAAACAATCCTAGGTACCTAGCCCAAAGCGGCGTTTTTGTCCTTCCTTTCCCATAGCTTTTCAGCGATGTTTCTGCGTGAGCGTATATATGCATCAGTCCCCGGGCCATGCTCTGCCGCTGGCGCACCTCGGCGAGGCTGACGCGCTGCACCGTGTCTGCACTGTGCCCGCCGCGCGCAGGAACAGCAAGGCGCGCCGCGAGACGATGCTGAAGGTGCTGCGCCTGGACGACGAGCAGGACGAGAACGGAAAGTACGTCAACATCCCGCCCGACAATATGCCGCTGGACGTTGAGGTGGGAGAGCAGATGATCACGGTGCACCAGGTGCGCTCCCCCCTCTCCCCCCTGTTTCTTCTCTGCCCGAATCTCACAAGCAGCCAGAGGCGTTTCGCCACACTGTAGCATTCACTTGGCTCTTATTGGTCACAATTATTCATCATTGTATTGAAGCACCATCAAGTATGCGATTCCGTGCTAGATGTGTGCGCGTACTCTTAAGTACGGTAGTAAAAGCCCTTATTAGGAGCGTAACAGCGGGCTCGCATGCCACATATGTAAACATTTGCTATACCCTCCCTTCAGTTTCCTCTACATTTGACATCTGGGAGGTGGGGCGGCCTCTCTTCTGCCGTGTTCTTATTGCCGCGCCGGCACCCGTACTTGCAAACAACTCGAAAACAAATATGCAATCGATCGATCGTCCGGGGGGGGGGGGGGGGGGGGGGGTTGAAACCATCATGAAATGTAATAGCGCGTACAAGGAAACAAATATGCCATCGATCCATTGTCTTGGGGGGGGGTTGAAAACAGAATAAAATGTAGTAGCTCGTAGTAGGTGGCAAAAAATTTAAACGGTGGGGCCTGGCCGTGTTTAAGTTTCGCACTCTTCTATCATTGCACTAAATCGCTTTCCAAAAGCAGGATTGCTCGGGTTCTGGTACTACTGGGCAGATTTATTATACGTATGTTGTACCATCGTACTAATAACGCGTATGCAGGAACCGTTAACGTAATCTCATCGACGTACATCGGTCCGCATTCCTGTATTGCTATCTATTTTCCAGATACTTACTTTCTCCTGAAGAAATGGGCAATATACAATCAAACACTGTCCCTAGTGCTTTCCGAAATCAATTCATAATACGACTAAGATGTATACGTCAGTTACCTAACAAGGAAAGGCCAATTCTCAGGACGTATTCCATTCATTTCTTTTCTTTTCTAACTAATCGCCGCACTTGCATTCCAATAAAGTGGCAAGTTTGCAACCCAGTGCGTGGTTGCTGTTTGTGTGGCATGGCATGGCGCACGTAGCGAGTAACAAGATGGGGGAGGGAGCGGGTACTCGGCTACCCGGGCTCCTTACCTCAGCCGCCACTGCCGCTGACTCTGTTGGTACTTGGCCCGGCCTCTGTAGGGCATGGCGTACTCGACCTTTGGCACCGCGATGAAGCACAGCATGGCCGACACGGAGGAGAACTTCAAGGCAACCAGTCCCACCCCGCTGTCGTTCTCCTGATGCATTACTTCTCCGGGCATGCGCCGACATTTCTCCTCACGGGTGCCACTTGTTCACTGGTGACACAATCCCCCCACGCCCACTCTACCTCCCTCTGCAGGTTATTGCCCAGCTCGAGCAAGGGACGTACTTTGGGGGCGGCACTTTCATCCAGGGGGAGGTGCGTGCTGGCGGCACTCCCCTTTCCGCCGTGCATTGGCTCACCCCGGGACGCCGTCTTTGGATGCAACTCGCAGGCGGACACACACCATTGGGCACCACTGGCAATGAGTCACATGCACGTGCTCCTGCCCTGGCGCAAAGTACTGACTAGACAGTGCTGTAAAATACCCCTTATCGACCCATGGGTGGTAGCCATAAACGGCACTTGCTATTCGTCAATATGCGGTGGTGATAATGTGGCAACAATGGAAGTGCAAAGCCACAATGACAGCCCTTGCCAGTAGACATCGCTGGGCAGCAAACATATTGGTTGAAGCATTTGACAAAAGATCATGGGGTTGGTCACACCATACCACATCCACCACATGCACAACTGTCGATGGACACTACGGACTTCCACGCAGTAGAGACCCTGACGAGGGGGAGGGGGATGCTAAAACTGTCTTGCTCCGGTGGCGCGGCCGTCCTCTTCCACAGGACCCGCTCGTGGCGGACATCAAGGCGCTGGCGGTGGCCGACAGCGTGTGCTTCCGCATCAGCCGCGACGCGCTGCGGCACCGCATCCCGGAGGAGGTGGTCCAGCTGCTGCGGAACGAGACGGCGTTCCAGCTGACGTACTACATGGGCCGGCAGGTGTGCACTACTCGGCCCTGGTCAGAGGGGCGGAGCATTGAATGAATCAAATATTGCATGTGTATGTGTATATTGTATGTGTGTGTGTATGTCCTTATGCCTATGTGGATATGCATGGATATATGTGTATGTGTTCATGTTCCTCATCACGATCTCTATGTCCCTGCCCCTCTCTCCTCCTACATTTGCCTTCACACTTGTGATGGCTTCACGTTAACGAACCAATAGGCTGATGGCGACGATGATGATAACAACAATAACAATAATGATAGCAATAATTATCATTATGCTATCCGTCACATTTGGCTGATCGGGCCGTTGTGCCCCCCGCGCTTCAGGGGGTGATGCCCGAGGGGCACGTGCTGGGGCACCTGCAGGCGTCCATCTTCGACACCCGGCTGCGCAACTCGATGGCGGTGACGCGCTTCGGCGGCCACATTAGCGACCAGATGCGCACCCTCAACGCCAACCACGGGGGGAAGGGCCAGCGCAAGCAGCTGAGCGCCTTCCAGGCCAAGCGCAAGGCTCTCATGGCCACCAAGGTGCGGCTGTGCCTGCTTTCTGAGGCTTGGAGTGGCTGGCGATGGGGGGGCGTGTGGGGTGGCTACTAAGATGTTAGGGTCTAGTACAACAGATATCGGTGACAGGGTTAGGGTTAGGGCTTCTAAAATTGCGTGTTTCCCGCCGCAGGCGGAGTACATGCGCAAGGCCAACGAGAAGCTCCCGAAGAAGGCGCAGGAGGCCAAGTTTGTGAACATCATGCACAAGGACGCCAAGTTTCCGGTGGGCAGCATCATGAAGTTCAAGTCTGATACGGAGCAGGAGCACGTGGCTGCCATGGGCGCCAGCATCCTGACGCCCAACGGCACGCCGGTCGAGCGCTACTGGAACTCCTCCGGCTCGACCACCACGCACCAGGGGAAGATCCTGCCGGTGCTGCAGACGGTGTACCCCGCGGGGCTGCAGCCCCTGGCGGAGAAAGTGGTGCGCATGGCAGACCTGGAGCGGCGGCGCTGGGAGCTGGGCATCTCGCCGTACCCTGGGGCGGCCTGGGGGGGCGAGGCGGGCGACAGCGAGGACGAGGACGGGGAGGCGGAGCTACGCCGAACCATCGGTAAGCGCCCCGCCGCCTGAAACCTCGACAGCTTGTCGGGTCCATATCATAGAGGCACTGTAACAATCGAATTATTCGTCGTATATGTAGCTGCCAAGCTAAGTATCGTTCTGCTGACATACTGCGACCGACCGCGAAAACACCTATACCTGCGAGCCCCCGAGGGCGGCTGCCATTCAATAGTGCGTATCTTGGTTATTGCTACCCGCAAAGTATGGGATTGTGGCAGTGATAACTGCCGCGATAAAAAAAGCGTCGCAATGACATGCGCCACGGGTATCTGCCCCGTGAAATCACACGGAATGGGTCTTTGGAATCTCGTATTATACTATGGAGCATGGCCGCCGGCCGATTAAATCTGATAGTTTTGTACCGGTGGGCGACGACGCGCCTCGACCGACTGAACGACGGACGAGGCGACGACGGCTGTCGAATAGCGACTAGTAAATTAATTTATACACTTAAAACCGTATTATATTACCTCTAACAACCGTATAAGTGCATATTTACTACCAATATTGAAACGTTTTGCCGCTTGGTTCCGGCACCAAGCACTCTATCGTGCCACATAGCCTCGCTCAGATGTAAACACAGCAGCGAAGCTCGTTGGACTGGTGAGGAATATTTGTGAGCTTAAACTGAATCTATGTCTGCCCATATATATGTATACTCTATGAATGTATGTATTTAGTGAAAATTATGGTTCTACTGGGTGATAACCTGGGCGCCTGTCAGAACCTTGACAGCTGGACTTTGCGGACCGTTCATGGCTACTTATGGCTGGTGGCATGTCACAGATGAGCTCGACAGCACTCGGCCCCAGGAGTCCAGCAGCCCGAAAAGCAGGAGCAAGGGCCGCCGCAGCCCCAAGCGGCCTGCACGGCAGGACCCGCTGGCGCCCGCCTTCCCGCCCTCGCCCGGCTCGCCTGTCGAGCGCCTAGGCAGCCCGTTGCCGCCGCGCCCGCAGACGTCGCCCGCGCAGTTCCCTGCCAGCGCCGCTGGCCAGCCGCAGCCGGGCGCGCCGAGGTCCACCCCGCCGTGGAGCTCTGTCGGCTCGGCGACCGGCCTGGCAGACGCGACTGCCCATGGTTACCCCCCCCCCCCCCCCCCCCCCCCCCACATTGATATTGCATAAAATACGAGCAGCACTATGAAACTTAATTCATCGCATCGTATGCTTCGGATTAAAATAGCCATCGATTACACTCGGCGACCGCTCGGCCCGCTTCGGCCGCTGTCTAAATAATATTTCTATTCCAGACGATAATAACAAATCGCTCATTCGACGCGGCTGTCGTCGTCACTGAGCCTCGCATCACGCCCGCTTTACTCGCAGGAGCAGCCGGCAGTGTGCGCGCGGCAAGCTACATGTGGGACGGCATGAAGGGGCGCCGCCGGCCGCACATCCGGCAGTGCCTCACCTTTGCGGAGATCGCCAAGTTCTGTGGGGAGGAGCGCCGAGACATCAAGGAGCTGGTGCAGCAGCGCAGCAAGCACGGTGAGCGCCGCGCCCGTTTGGCCCATTCCGGGATTCCGACCTATCGATTCTGCTCTCCGATGACATCTTTTAGTAAGGGCGTTTCGGTGATCTTAAAAGGCCAACTTTCCTTGTCAATCGGGTACATCCGAGTACAGAATTGCACGTTGCGCAAAAAACGATTTTCGGGTATCATACTGTGTATGTACACACACACACACACAGACACAGACACACACACACACACACACACACACACACACACACACACACACACACACACACACACACACACACACACACATACTATATATGTACATATGCCGAGTTGCCTATTGAGGGAGTTGCAGGTATAGAGGGAGAGTACTCCAGACTCGAGATGTGATACCGACCGTACCATATCCGCATAAATATCTGACACTGACGCCGGACCCACTCATCATGGACCTTGGCTCTACTAGGCAATCAACCATTCAACCTAAAAAAACAAATACGATTATTCATTCACACTTATCAAATGTGGTATAGCCTTAGCAGTAAGCATATACATCGTGATATGCCTCTCTTTGCATCGATTCAATGTATCAGATGAGTGTTATGCTAAGAGGGTGGCTAGCTGCTGACGATGGTGCTGCATCGCAGATCCGGAAATACAGCAGCTCACCGACTGGAACCTATCAAAGCTGCTAGACTACAACCCATATGATGGCGCCCTGCAGCAGCGCCCCGCCACTAGCGGCGGCATCCGCTGAGCCCGCTCGGTGGCTGAGCTGCGGCTACAGCGGCTGAACCCCTCGAGGCTTTGACGTAGGGATGTTCGCAGCCGAGCTGTTGATGGGGTCATGGCGGCACCAGACACGACGGGTGAGATGTAAACGACGACGCCGAAATGCGCCTATTTAATCAACGGCAGTATCGCCCCTATTATGCGGAGATGCCCCTATTATGATGTTGCCGGCAATTCAACTGTTTATCGGCTGTGTCCGTCGGTGCTGTATTTCTGGACGACCTGGGTACACACTATTTCCGGCACCGTCTTTTCGCGCGACTGCATTGTGCATTTCCAACACTTGTTGAACACTGTGACTTAGTACGCGGTCACTACTGGTGGACATAATACCACATCGAAATGCCTGAATGGATGATGCCTGTCGAGAGAGTCAACTCAATTTTACAATATAAACGTTTCTCAAATGCACAATGTCGCTCTACGTGGCCAATCAATTAATAGTGCGTCGTCGCCGCTGCGCGCTGGCGCTCGTCTGGGTGCGGCAGCCCCAGTTGCCCGAGTTTGCGTGAGGAAAGGCGAAGGGGGATATAACCACGAGCCTAGTACGCGCCTCGTTTGGCCCTCAGCTCGTCGGCCAGGGAGCGCAGGCGGTTGATTTGGGACTGGTGCGCAAAGGACGCGCCGCTGCCGCTGCCGCCGGTCGGCGCGGGCGCGCGGCTGCCCAGGCCGCTGCTAGGCGCGGCGTAGGAGCGCGGCCGCAAGGGCCCGAAGGCGGAGGAGGCCGGGAAGGCGGGCGACGCCTTCCAGTGGTACGGCGCTGAGGCGCTGGATGGGGGCGCGGCGCGACGCGGCGAGAAAGGCCGGCCTGCACTTAACAGAGGAGTGAAGCTTCGTCAGGGGGGAGGATGGGCGAGGTGACAAATTGAGGCTGCTTGGAAAAGCAGCGCGCAAACTAGCAGGGCGAATAGTGATTCTCGACAAAAGGCGAGGAGGGGGGGGGGGGGGGGTAGGAGGGTGGCGCACCTGTCGGACGGGCTGAGGGCTGCCAGGCGGACGGGCTAGGCTGGCGGTCGCGGCTCGCGGTAAAGGGTTTGGCGCGCTTGGGCGACGATAGACCGCCGCCGAAACGCAGGCCGAGACCGTCCATGCGCGGGGCACTGGGCGGGGGCGGGCCCGCCCTGCTGATGCCGGCGCGCCCCGGGCTGCCCATGCCACTGTCGCGCTTGGCCTGCGCGCCCCAGGGTTGCGATTAGGGTTTGATCAGGGCCATGCCAAGGCCGACGAGAGATCAAGTTTGCACGCGACACGCAGGTAGACAGCGCCGCCTGCTTGCGTGGGGCTGCCTAATACCGACATACACACGGACACGCCCCCCCTCCCCCCCCCCCCCCCCCCCCACACACACACACAATATTCATAGCAAATGTATACGAATCCCATACATGTACATGCATATATATTATATATCATTCTTCATCACGAATGTGTAGATATGGGTAGGAACCTCTGTGTATATCACTTATGTGCGTAATATAAATGCAACTATAGTATCTACAAATCGATGATTAAAAATGATATACAATATGTATGTATACATTTCTTGGTAGGTATGGCGCAGTTTGGCAGCAGGTATATCGGATATAGAGCTTCACCTGGCTGCTGCTAAAGCTGTCCAGCCACTGGCGGGCGCTGGCCATGCGCTGGGCCGAGCCGCCATCGCCGCCTGAGGAGCGCATCAGGTCGGAGGTGAAGTGTTGCAGGCGCTGCCGCCCGGGCGAGGAGGGCCTCTGCGGGGAGCGCCTGGTGGAAAGGGCGGGCAAGGGGTAGACCCCAAGGGGTGGCTCAGCCAGCCGCAAGATACTACCAATCCGATCACACCTACAGCAACTGTGCTCCAATACCTCTTGACTTTGTGAAAGGCGCCGGTGATAGCCAGGCAGATAGGGTTCCATAAAATACAATTCATTGTTTTGCATGTATATGACGGCATTCATTAATTTATATTCATAGACACTTCAAAGGTGGGAGGTGGGGGGGGGGGGGGGGGGGGAGATCTTGCCACACCTGCGGTCCTGCAACCAGCTGGGCACCGAGGGTTCTCGCATCTTGGGACTCGAGCGTGGGCGCGGCGAGCTAAAGTCAAAGTCCAGCCGTGTGCTGCGCGTGGCGCCTGCCGCTGTGAAGGGCGGACGGCATTACCGGAGGGAAGTCAGCAGCAATCTCTACATATACAGATCAACTCATCCAACCAGTCCCATGCGGCTGTCGTTAGGCGCCGCGAACTCGGAATTGCACATGCATCAACACCCGGCGCTTGCACCCCCCCCCCCCCCCCCCAGTGGGCCACTATCATCGAGGCGCTAGGCCCCCCGTTAGCCCATCATTGAGCCGGTGGTGACGGGTGATATGTGCCGAGATGCTGGGGTACAGGCATTGTGCGGCGAGTTCTTTCCCATTGGCAAGTAATCGCAGCGGACATCGATGCCGGGCTACGGTAATCAATGGTCATTATGCCCTCTGCAAAAGCCAGAAACCTACATTTGTCGTGTAACCTGCCAAAGCAGTTCTGCGGTTACCGCACAGATACTCCAATTTAATGCTGCAAAACAGTTACTCAGTTTGGAGACAGAGGAAAGGGGGGGGGGGGGGGGGGGGGGCGGGGGGCTCACCTCCGGCCGAAGTGCCTCGGGCTTGGCTGCCGTGCGAGCCTCCCTTGGTGCGCAGGCTGGCCTCCAGGTTGCGCAGGCGAGTGAGCAGCTCCGATCCCTCGGCCGGGACGTGCTTGGCCCCCTCCGCCTTAGCGTACCCCGAGTCCCTGCTGGGTGTCCACCCGCGCGAGCTGCTCGTGTCAAAGTGCGGCACCGGGCTGCGCAAGCCGGCCTTGGAGGCGGGGTAGTGCTTGGAGGCGCGGAGCGGGGACACTCCGAAGGCCTGCAGCTTCTGGTCCATCAGGTCCGAGGAGCGCTGCGCGAGGCGGAGCTTCTCCTGCCGCAGACGCGCAGACGGCGACAGCGGCCGGCCATCCATGCCGGCGCCCGCCTCGCGCCACCGCTGCGCGAAGGATGACACGGCGCCGAGTCGGTCCGGAGAGCCACGCAGGGAGGGGGAGCGAGCAGAGGGGCTGCTTGGCTTCCAGGGCGGCGTTGAGCGGCTGCGGCGCGGGTCGTCCATGCTGCCTCGGGGTGACGACACAGACCACTTGCCAAACGCCTCGCCGTACGCCTGCAGGGCGCACGGACACTGTGAGCGACCTATGTAGCAGCTGAGCTGCGGGCTATGGTAGTACAGGTACCATCAGTGGCCAACCCTCGTCATTGCTTATTTATATGATACATATACAAATAAAATACAATACATTAAACAACCGAGGGGCAGGGGCCTGCACCAGCTGGCTCCTCTCCGCCCTAGCGGGAGACGAGGATGGGCGGCTCCGCAGTGCGGCTATGCGCTGGTTGAGGGCGTCGGTGGCGGAACTTCCGTCCACCTCAAAGGAGAGCGCCGCCGGCAGCGCCGCCTCAAGCTTGGAAAAGTGCGCCTGCACCGCTGCCACCACCTCCTGGCATGCCATCCTTAGCTCCAGCCGGCTGGGCGCGCGCCCCAGGCCGCCGCCGCCCGCGCCCGCCAGCGCAGAGCGCACCACGCCCGCCAGCTCTTCCGCGAGGTCGGGCCGGAGCGTGGCCTCCGCCATGCCGCCGCTTCTGTCGCCCGCCGACTGCCAGCTGAAAACCGCGTGTGGCGGCGACACGGCGAAGCCCTGCCGCAACCTCTCCGCGCTCGTCGCCCCCGTCCTGCGCGAAGTAACGCACAGCGCCGGCCGTCAAGCGGGTCTTCCGGTGGACGTCTGCCTGCCGGGGCGTGAGGGCGGGCTGCGAGGCGTGACGAGAATGCAGTGCAGCACCGTCGGCCGCCGATATCGCACTTACGACGCGCCGGCCGTACCGGTAGTAGGTAAAACGTACCGCGCGCCAGGCACTGCAGTACCGACGGAGCTCTTACAGCTATGCCGCAGCCAGCCAGTGGGTCAACCACCGCATACGGTGTGCGGAGCTTGGCGGGCGATGCGGTTGGCGTGCGCCTATTGCCGGAGCCGCGAGGGTGGTGTTACCGCTAGCGATGTATCTACTAGTACGAACGGCCGGGGTTTTTGTTGTCATCCACAGGCCACAGCACGCGACGACGAGGCGGTTGGCCGCTGCGTCGGCAGCAAGTCAGCAGGCAGGCGGAAGCCGGGATGAGGAGGCGATGAGGACGAAACGAGCAGCAGCAGATGGCGCGTGACCGCTCGCGCGCAGCAACCTTAATCGCTACGACTCCTGTACGGGTGGTCAGCATCGTACGACTCAAGCAGTCCTCGTACTACGGGTGCCCGTATTATACACGGGTTATATCCGTATTCAATGCCGTGCCGCGCCCGCCGGCGGCATGCTAATGCACTGCAACCGGCGCGGCAACAAACGATAGCAGCAGCACGCTATTTCTGCCTACCCGTATGCCCACAGACACGCCTGGTGGCACACCTTAGCGCAGGGCTGGCGGATAGCGGATGGGAGGCCGCCTGCGCTCGGCGCAGAAGGTCATCCAGCCTGCCGGCCACGTCCCCCCTACCGGCTCCTGTTGCCTTCTCGCCGCTTCCCTGCCATACAGGCGGCGCCAAGCCCACAGCTGTCAGTGCCACCTACCCTGTCCACTACACACCTTGTAATATCCGCTAATATCCGCTACGCACCTACACATCTACGCATCTTGTAATACCTTGACCACGCTTAAAGAGGGGGGAGGTGAGCTTAGACTGTGTAAGTGCATGTCCTAAACTTTACCACTTTGTGAATGGGAGGCGTTGATGCTGTTCCGGCGTTGTATCCAGGCCGGTTGCCAAATCCGGACGAGAGTAGCTGGGGACTTACTATGGCCACAGTGCAACTTCATATCACTAAAAATAGCGGCGTACATTTCCGCGGATCTGCATGTGAGTGACTCTTTTCGGAAGCATGATTGGCTTGGTCACCGGCGGTCGTCAGTCGGCCGGGGTTGGCTACAGATGGGCAGACGGATGGTCGGCGGCCGGTCGATTGGGCTGCCGGTCCGCCAGGACATTGATTTATGTATACATACATTGCATAGCATTCAATTGCAACATATTCCCCATATATCATGTTCATATATATATCCATGTTTGCCTGGATCCCATCATCAGTGTAGCTGGGGGCTTATTTACGTGAGGGGGGCTACCTGCTCCGCTGAGGCCGCCGAGGCCTGCGCGGGGGCCTCCACGTGCGGGCGCAGGTTGACGGCGGGTGCAGACGGGCCCTCATCCAACGGCGCGCTCCCTGCAAACACCGGGCGCGAGGTCTCCATGCCTGCAGCCACATCGTGCGGGCCGGGGGACCAGGAAGGGGGCAGCGGTGTCAAGCGACCGCCTGCCGCTTGCATGCCAGCCCTCTACACGCAACTACCGCGGCGGCCGTCAGTCCGGAAAGCCTGCATTTGCCCTGCGGTGTCATTGCACCCGTATACCTTGCCATTTGAATCACTTTGTGAGTACTGAAAATAGTATAATTTCACCACTCCGCATTCTGTGCTGTACACTGATTTGCTTATGAATGGTCATTCAATGTGTGTCCCTCGTGGCCGGGGGAGGGAGGGGGGAGCAAAAACGATAATAATGTGCAAACCCATCTTGTTTTTAATGCTACTCAATCTGTGCGCCAGGCGATCGAAGCAGTTGCATGCCGAGGCGTCCTCCATCACCTGGGGACGCCACACTGGCCGGGCTGGTCTCCGCCGGCGTGGCGCCGCCCGTGTTGACGAGATCATGGCGACCACCCGCCTCCTGCACAGGCGGCGCTGCCGGGGACTCTGAGGCCGGCGGCGGCGGGCTGGTCGCCGGGCTGTTGGTGGCGCTGGGCACCAGCTCCGAGTACCGGGCGCTGGGCGTGAGGCGCGGCGTCCCGCTTTTGTGGCTGGCGTCACCCGGGCGGCCGGAGGCGAGGGCCGGCGTGGACGGGGCCTGGTTGCTCTCATCCAGCAGGCGCTGCCGCGTGGCATCCAGCCGGTTCATCATGGCCTGTGTATGAGCAGCAGGGAAGCGGGCCCATGCCACACCATATCATTGCCTTCGCAGGCCCCATAATCTTGAATCGTTTGGCAACCACGACTACAATGTATTTACCTGCCAGGCGCCACTGGCTTCCTCTGGCGGCGGGTCGATGGGCGCAGCCGCCTGCATCACTGCCGCTTCGCCTGCGCCATCGCCTGCCACCATACCGCTCTCCACCGCCAGGGAGGATTCAAAAGACGGCTCCACGCCGCCCTCCTCGTCAACGCCGAGCAGCCCCACGCCTGCCTCAACAGCCTCCTCCTCCTTTTCCTCTGCCTCCCCAGCGCTGTCTTGCGGCTGATACTCAGGCAGTGACACCAGTGCTGCTGCCGCTGCGTCTGCAGAAGCCGCCTCAGAGCTAGCCAGCTGCGCTACCCATTTTGCCTCATGGCCACCTGGCAGCTCTGATGTCAGGGCCCCCGCGTCCTCTGGGCTCCCATCTGGGACGCACATTGCGGACAGCTCAGCCCGATGTTGCCGCCTTTGAGGGATGTAGCAACTTGGGTTGTTGGAAGTTTAGGGAAGTGGTGGGGAGGAGGGGGGGGGCACCAGACAGTAGGCCATCCAGCGGCTGACGCGCAGCCAGCGACACCGGCGCTGCTACCCCTTCCCCGGGGGCTGCCTCAGTGCCCGCCAGCTGCGCCGCCCATATTCCTTCCTGCCTAGCCGACACCGCTGCTGGCGGGGGCGCATCTTCCGGACTGCCACCTGATAGGCGTACCCAGCGCACCGCTCAGCATGGTGGATATGGGGCCAAGTGTCTCGCGGCGACGGAAGCTGCGAAGACAAAGGCGGCTAACACACGGAGGGAAAGGGTAAGCGCGCGCGGGGGGTGGGGGGGGGGGGGGGGGGGGCACCAGACGGTGTCTCATCCAGCAGCTGACGCCTATGCAGCGACACCGGCGCGGCTACCCCTTCCCCGGAGGCTGCGTCATTGCATGCCAGCTGCGCTGCCCATATTCCTTCCTGCCCAGCCGGCATCGCTGCTGGCGGGGGCGAATCTTCCGGACTGCCACCTGACACGCGTACAAAGCGCACCGCTCAGCATGGTGGATATGGGCCGAAGTGTCTTGGGGCGACGGAAGCTGCGAAGGAAGAGGCGGCGGCCACACGGAGGGAAAGGGAAGGAGCGCGCGCGTGCAGGGGGGGGGGGGGGGGGGGGGGGACAATCGGCGCACCAAACATGCCGATAGCGGACCAGCGCAGCACCCCGCCTCTCTCGCCGTCCATAGCGATAGAGACCCGCCACTAGCCCTCACTTCGGGCCCGAGCAGAGAGCTCACGGCGAGTGCGGAGCAGTTGAGTGCCTTGAAACCTGGCGCGATTGGTCTGAGCGCGTCGCCGTCGTAACGCCGGAACCCGCGCAGCAGCGGATGTCGTTGACCACCATATTACAGCCTCGCGCGCGCGCGCCTCGCGTCCTACCGTACGGCGACTATTATTTATGACGCGTATGGATGAGTGCTGGCGAAACGAAACGACAACTCGTACGGTGCGTCTGCGACTCTGCGCGGGGGCGGCAAAAGATTACGCCATTATTACGCGGGTACGTGGTACTGTAGTAAAAAAGTCGCTCTGATACCTATCAGTCGCTATGTATCGTCGCATCCCGTACCGGGACTGGTAAAAAGTAAAGGTCGCCCCGGGACTGGTACATCAGGTAAGGATTAGTCCTTAGTCAGCACGCGGGGCAGGGACTTTATTATGCAAGTGCAAAATATGATGAGACCGCTCGCGCAGCACATAGTCGCTAGTCGCTATGCCACAGCATGCTGCACCTGTACAGGTATCCCTGCACCCGCATGTAAAAACCCCATAATATATAACAATTACCCTCAGAACACCATGTGTGTGGCTACAGGTATTCGAAATCCAGCGGATGCGCGCGCGATCAGCGCACCAACATTTCGGTCGCTAACAGCCAGTAACGTCGCAAACTAATGTCATCAGCACCTGCCCGAGCACATGGCACAATAAGGTACAAAAGGTACTCACCCCTATGCCACCACAAAAGACATCACAGAAAGTCTGACTTTTATTTTTTGCTGCTGCTGATGCTGATTGATAGCAAAGTTTAAACCACTGCATGCATTCTCGATGACATCGTATTCTTAAAATGCTTACATGCTGTGGTGCTGTCCTCCTCCGCCCCCCCCCCCCCCCCCCCCTCTCCATATCTTGCAGCATTCCTTTGGAGTTCCAAAGCAGCAGCAAATTCCAGCAGGCAGCATCAGGAACCTTAAAACCCTGAAAAACTAATATAATTATGTGAAATATTTAAAACTGTATTCACGAACAAGTAATTGGGCGATCATTTTTCTCTTTTTTTACGCCAAATTATTACGGCCCATTTATGTTCATATGTGTACATATATACATGTACATAATACAGTATGCATATAGCAGCAAATCTATGCAGTGCAAATCTCCCGGCCCGATCTGAACCTCGCCAATTTTTTGTGGCGCCAAAAACTCGCCAACCAGGATGAGAGACCAGACCCTCATAACCTGTGAGTTACCTTATACCTTCTATGAGGAGTTGTTTCAATTTGCCTGGCCTGAAACTTCTCTGGCCTCTTCCATGGGCAATTACAGCTGGTGTATCTTGAGTAAATATATGCATAGAGGCAGTTTACGCTTGACAGCATACTAGCACCAGCCTGAGGTCTGCTTCAGGCAAAATATGTGTCCCGCATAAATGCAGGACAGCAGGTCACCTCCGATTAATCTCCCCCCCACCTCCAATGAGAGCTCGTGAAAATGTGCCGATGGAAATAAATTGCGCAACTACACTGCCACGCACACAGCTCAGGTTACAGCTTGTTGAGGCGCAAGCGGCTGCCAGGCGGTGTCACACTGCAACAAACAAAAGGGCACAAGTGCTGCCGGCTGAAAACTGGCGGCTAAGTTCTAGCCGCGGCGCCCTCCCCGCGCGCGCCCCCGCGGCGGCGTGATCTTCACCACCTCAACCGTGAACAGCGCCTCTGTGTCCGCCCAGCTGGCACCACGTTCCTCTGGGTTGAGCTGCGCCAGTAACTGGCCGTCTTCGGACAGGACTTCGTATGCCTTGAACCACCCCTTGCCGCTTGGGCGGGATACCACCCGTGCTTCCTGCGGCGGGCACACAATGTGCCGTGATTGCAGTTTCAATGCATATCACCATGCGGTGTCCTGGTGTCAAGTCGGGCATTTGCATTTAAGGGTATGGCAATGGTATGTGAAAGGGAGGAGATGTCCCTGAAAACAAGCCGCGTGGCTATGTATCACATGGTGGAATGAAGTCGTGACTCATTGGGTGCAATGCAAGCATGCCGGATTGGGAAACGTGCCGCAGGCAGCCGTGGCTGCGTGAACACGGCATGGCACAGTGGGCGCCTACCTCACCCACCGCCAGACCTCCACATACATAGTTGAAGGCCAACTTGAGGCCGTTCTTTGGCTGGAAGCCGGCGTCTGTGCCCATCTGGAAGGACATGTTCCGAGGAATGCCGCCCTTGGTGGAGCTGTCGATCACAGCGCCCGTAGATGTGTCCGCGCATTCCCAGGAAACCTCCACAATGTCACCTGCCTGACACGCCAAGCTAGAGCATGCCGGACGACAGATGTTCAATGCAGTGCTGACTGAATTCCAACCGCATCTCAAATCGGACAATGTGCTCTTGACCTCACATGTAGGCAAAATGAATAAAGCTGTGGGTGTCAGGCAGACGTTTGTCCAGGCTCCGGGTTTATCGTATACCGCAGCTCAAAGGCAATTTGCGCAATCGTCGGCATATACATCTTCCTGGGCTGAGAGCTCACTCTGCCTGCGGGAGCTCCTCCTCCTCCTCCTCTGCCTGCCCAGACAGGACCTCACTTTCAGCACAGCCCGTAAGAGAGCATGCACCCATCCTGCTGAAGCCTCCCCCCCCCCCCCCCCCCCCCGCCTTCAATCCGCACCTCCGCCCTCGTAGACGTCAGATAAAACAGCCTCTAACAAAACGACATATATAGTCGCTATGCCATCCATCGCATTGCGGGTATGTGACGGAAGGGCTCACCTCCGCGGCTTCCTTCGCCTTCTTCCGCGCCGCGCGGTTGGCTTTTATCTGCTCATACGGGTTGTCCGATGCCCGGACGCAGACGGACACGCCCCGCCGGGTAGGTGCCGGTAGAGCCGCGGTGCTGCGGCCGGGCAGGTTGATTGCGCGGGCACTGAGGGCAACACCGGCCTGGTGACGGCGGTATGCCATACGAGTGCGCCGCTGATCGCGAACGGCACATGCCCGCGCTTCCCATAAGGCCGACGACATGTTGCAAACGTAGAGCTGCTCAGACCCCCAACTTCGAGTTGGCAGCAGCAGAAGCTGTGCTGCTTCCGCGAACTCGCGTCGGTCGATTAAGAGAGATGAGAGTAGCTACTGCAAACAGCCAAGAGACCAGCGCTTCTCTGCCGAAGCAGGTCGCAGCAAGAGGCATCTGCAAGAGGATCATCGTCGGGCGGAGCTTAATCGGGCCATCATCATGGGTACTCGCACGCCCATGGAAGATACCAGGTACTGCCGGGTACTCCCGGGTACTGCCAGGATATAATTTCATTTAGTCGATGCTACCCTGTACTCATCACTTGTACGGGTATTGTCCCGTCCTGTCCCGGGGGCGGGGAAAAACAAATTGCTACGGGTACTGGTAGTCGCACCGGTATGTATGCATCTCCGGAGATAACTGTTGGCTGCGCGGTACGGGTTTCTGCAAATGAGTGCACTATGATCGCGTCCTGCTTCGTGGAGCTGATACCTGTAATGATTGATACCTGTAATCGTTAGATATTAATTATTTATTTTTTCAGCCAAGCACACACCGGCCAAAAAATCGGCCAGCTCTTGTCTGCGTGGCGCCGCCGTTTCTCCTTGCTCATCAACATGGCACATGCAGACAACGTTCTTGGCGGGGTCGCGGCCGCGCGTGCGGCACGTGATGGTGCTCCTGCGCCTGCGTCGCGTCGCTCGTCGGCATGTGTTGCTATGACCCGGGTCATTGGCTGCAAGCGTCCTCGCCGCGTCTGATAGCCTACCCCGGGGCGGGGGTTCCTTATTTAGTTCCTGGCAGCTAAGTGACTTCGTGGTTCCCTTGGCTCCTTCTTGGTTCCTGGCTCCTTGTCCTCATGTTCGACCTTGGTTTCAGGCTTATGTCTCTCTTTTGCTGGCAACCTTTCATAGTTGCTGTTAGTTCTGTTGTAGTGCGCTTTTGTGAAAGCCCTGATGTAAATTAATTATTATCCTTCGTCGATGACCTGGCGATATTTACCAGGATATAGCGACTAAAAGTAACAAACCCACCGCTAAAAGCAGTATAGGAAGTCGCTAAATTGCTATCTGAGGACTCCTGCGCCCCTAACCTTCTAGTGTTCTCTTACATCGGTGCTTTAATATATGCGCACTAAAAGCAGAACTAAAAGCAATTGTGAAAGGTTGCCAGCGAAAGAGAGATACAAGCCTGAAACCAAGGGTCAAGCAGGAGGCTAGGGAGCCAAGAAACAGGGAAGACTGAGCCATGGGAACCAGGAAGTCACCAAGTAAGTCGCCAAGGAACCAAAGGGTCCGGGGGAACAATGAAAGCCAAGGAACGAGATGTACGAACCGAAAAGGAAACTGAAAACCAATCGGGACCACCGCCCAGGGTGTGCCATTAGCCGCGGCGAGTGCGCTTGCAGTTGATGACATGGGTCATAGCAACACAATAAGCCGACGAACGACGCGACGCACTCAGGCGCAAGAGCATTAGCAATCACGTGCCGTGCGCACCGCCGCGACCCCGCCAAGAACGTTGATGTCCGCATGCGCCATGTTGATGAGCAAGCAGAAACGCACGGCGGTGCCACGCAGACAAAGCAAGAGCTGGCCGATTTTTTGGCCGGTGTGCGTGTGGCTAGCTTTCGCGAGCTCCACCAAGAAGGCCTCCGCCCCTCGCAAGTAGGCTACTATCCGCGAGTCGTACACACCCCCTCCCCACCCGTAGGCGGATCTCGGAGAGGCCGCCGACGCAAGGCCGAGGTCGTACATGAATTATTTGTCGCAGCCCCCGTACAAGTAAGGCTGCTCCCCGGCGGCGCCAGCATGCGCTGGCGGGACCACGAGCATTATTTGAAAAGCCCCCGTAGAGCTCCCCGGTCGTCGCAGGATCCGAAGATCGGCGGCAACCGGCGACCCCGCTCAGCCTCCTATCGCACCCAGCTGGGCAAAGGGTCTTAGGGGTTACTAGCGCTCACCACGTGGAGATGGGGGTGGTGCCGCCAGACATACCGCACCCATGATCCTCCGCTCCCGGTGCTGGATCGTTGCCTGGCGGCGCCGGCGTCACTCCCGGTTCGACATCGCTCCGAGGAATCTCAGGCTTAGACGAGCGGGTAGTTTGTGAATGAGGGCAATTCCCGGCAGTTGACGTAAGAGCATGCCATTCGGGACCAGCAAGTCATGGCTTGGGCTGGACCTTACGTGACATGCAAAACCTTGCTGGAAAATCCCTGTGCCTAAAAATGAACTAGAACAAGACAAGATTAACTGACTACATGTGTCTACTAGGATCCTAATAATAGGGCAGAAGAGATAGGCCGGGGTTGCGACGGAAGACTATGAACATGGAAGCAAAGGCCCATTTGTAGGGTGGTGCTAGCATTCCAAGTAGTATGTTCCGACTGTTTTTGGGTTAGGTTGTTGCCGATCCGGCTTGTGTGTTGATGATCCGGTCGATGTCTAAGGAGTAACCAACTACGTCGGCTCGTGCCGTGATGTGACTCCGGACATATATCAATTGCCGGCAAGGCCGGGATTGGTGAATCCCTAGCTGGAATTCAACTCCGATCAATACATACATCCAACCTAATCACTAATAATGACTATAGCAAATCAACATGCCAAACACGGCGGTACTTCCGCCGCCTACTTCATGCATGTCGTGCATCGCCGGTTGGGGCCAAGTTGATGAGTCGCGGGGCATCATCAACTTCAAGCATATCAATAAGGCCGCGTTGGCATGATGGCATGAGGAATTAGGGATAGCAACTACGTTACATACCTAGTATACCACCACGCTACATTGGATTATGGGGTGATGTTATCGTTTTATCCCCCCCCCCCCCCCCCCCCGGCCCGGGTGCCTGCCACGGAGAGAAACAACTTAATTTGTCTTGATTTGCCAAAACCACACGGGTCGTCTGCCGTCGCTGCGGACAACAATTCATTATTTTCGACCCGCGAACGCAAGTAGCGACTGAATGTTACGGTAGTAGCAGGCACGCAGCGCGAAATAATAATGTAGTAATGACGACGTCGTGCTCTGATGCGACCTTTGGGAGCATCCGTACCGGTAATAGCGACTAGCTGAGCGTCTCCCGCTCCTTTTAGAGCAATACTGGGTGAGCGACGACGACGATTCGAATTGGTGCTCGTACCGGTAACTGTAGCGGCGATCATAGGAGTACAGCGACTATATACACACATTGCGCTGCTAGCGACTAGATGGCCACCAATATCATCCGAATATCTGGGTACGTAGGAGTACTCGTATCACGACGGATTCAAACTTCGTATGTGGAGGTGCTATACGATTACTTTTTGTCCCTATATTATTCGTCGATATTAAAAAGTTGGAAAATATGGAATAGGTTTTGTTTCAGCTTCCGAAACAAGATATGATGCTTCTGCTATAGCGACTAAATTTTATTTGAGCTGTCGTCCTGTGCTGCTTGTCGCGGCGCGACACTGTCGTTGCACTACCGATAAATTATTATGATCATTGCATTTATTTTGAAGTGATGATGTACGGGTCGTCAGATGTAATCCGTATTACACTGTACAATGATGACTTGGTACGTCCGGACGGGATCTGAAACGCCGGCCAGCAACGGGCTGGGTCAGTGCGCGGGCTTTAATCAGTACTGGTACAGGTACCTGCCAGGCTGCCACAGCACGACGTTTGCTGATGACGGCGCGCGCAACGACGCGCCGGCAGTCCGCGACGAACCGACGCGGCGGGCGGCGCGCCGCGGCCCAACCCATGCTTGCGTCTCACGCCGCCATCGGTGGCGCAGCTGCCGGCAACAGCTACTGGCACCTGGCACCTAGCTATAAATAACCAGGCACAGCCGCTGACTCCACAACAAACACCGCCCGCCATATCAACCGGCTTACGATAACACACCACTGCTCGCTATGGTGCCTCTTTCGCACCGCAACATCGCTGTGGCGGTCCTCGTCGCGCTAATCGCCGTCGTGGCTGTCGACGCCGGCGGTACTTGCAACGGGATGGGTCGTCGCTACTGCCTCAACGCACACCGCACGCAGGAGGAGTGTCCCAAGCCTTGCACGCTGCAGGTATCCTTGCCCTCCCGACCCTCGACATCACTTACTTACGAGTCGCGTTTACTGTGATATGGGAGCGTGGGTTTCAAGTCGGTCGTCGCCGTGTCCGTCCTGCGTCACCGAACCATCTTAGCGACCCTGTACCTCTGGCGCGGTCGGCGACAATATATTCAACCAGTGCCGCACAGCGGTCAGTCGACACTCGCGCACCTGAAGTGTCTGCCTTCTCACCGGCCGAACAGCTAATCTTTCAACACGGGTAGATCCGGCGAATCTTTAGAAAGTGTACCTATTGGCTGCATGTGCCGTTCTGGACTGAACGTGCTGTTCATCATGTTGTCGCGATGTCACACTGAGCCCCCCCCCCCCCCCCCCCCCCCCCCTTCCCGATTTTCATCCATCGTCAGAACTGCATCGACAATCCCACGGTGTCTTACCCGAAGAGGGGCGGCGGCTGGGACGAAGAGAAGCCCACCTGGGAGGAGCTGGCCCTGAAGAGCACGTACGAATACGTATACACCGACTCTGACTGGCTCTGCCTGGCCGGCTGCTGGTACAAGCCCGAGCAGGCCACATGCAAGCGCTGGAGCTACGCGGAGGGCAATCGCTACTGCGTGAAGATGTCCTGCGAGCATGACGAGCGCGACCGCTACGCTGGCTGCCACTCCGACTCAAACGGCAACCGCAAGCTCCCCTGGCACAGGCCGACGTGCAAGGAGTGCCTGCATGTTTTCCCCAGGGCCTGCGCAGGCGAGCTCACCGAGCACGTGAGGGCCGAGGACGCGCGCAAGGCCGAGGAGGCGAGGCTGCTAGCAGCTCGTCAGCTGGAGTCCGCGGCGCGCACCGTCTGCTACGACCGCTACTTCGATTTCTTCCATCAGATGGAGGAGGCGTACGAGGTGTCGAGCGAGGCGACTAGCGAAGACATCAACGAGAGCAGCAGCGGTCGTCGCTTGCTGGCCAATGATGACGATGACGATGACGACGATAATGATCGCCGCAGGCGCAGGGCAGGCGATAGTAGCGACGTTATTGACGAGAGCAGCGACGCTGTCGACGAGAGCAGCGACGAGAGCAGGGACGTCAAGGATACTGCGCCGCAGAAGAAGGATGAACACGCGACTGGTTTCCTCATGAAGCAGGCCCGGCAGAAGATCGAGTCTGGTGAGTGGAGCTGCCCCGCACCTCAGTGCCTCACTTCCAGCCTGGAGTTGCTGCAGAAGTGGCACGCTCCCCCACCGCCACCGTCCAGCCCTCCTTCTCCCCCTCCTGCCCCTTGGTACCACGACGACTCCGCCAACGGCTTCTGCAGCTGGGAGCAGTGCGCGTCTGGGCCGCAGGGCGAGCCATGGTGCCGTGAGAGTGCGAAGAACTGCGTGACTGGCTGCGGCGGTGTGTGGTGCCCCATGGGCGATGTGCCCCGCTCCTGGAACCCAGTTGGCAGATCTGACTTCGTCTCCAAGGCCGCAATCCAGATGCCGCGCCGCAAAGCTCCCGCGCCGGTGTGGAACAAGCCCACTGCGTTTGACATCTCCGTGTGCGGCGCCGTCGTGAGCGACATCAAAGCGGAGGAGGCGGAGGGCCTGCCCTGGGACATG
Organism: Tetraselmis striata; assembly: GCA_006384855.1. Lineage (NCBI taxonomy): Eukaryota > Viridiplantae > Chlorophyta > Chlorodendrophyceae > Chlorodendrales > Chlorodendraceae > Tetraselmis > Tetraselmis striata. The sequence goes on along the minus strand of VCJN01001161.1, from coordinate 49,648 downwards.
ACCCGGCACCCTTTCCCGTCCCTCACCCTGAAGAAAAGCACCAACAGCTCTGCAAAGAATGTCACTGACCACTTCCAGTCGTACCCGAGCGGGCTCATCCCTGGAGTCGAGTCGTCTGCCGTCATCGAGATGAAGGCGCTGTCGCTGGGAGCCGACGACCATGACCATGAGGAGGGCAGCTGGGACTCCTTCCTGCGCTCAGATAACAACAAGCAGGTGGCTTATGTTGTGCTGCAGCTGGCGGACGCGCCCAATGCCGTCAACCAGACGGGCCTGATGGCAGCTGCAGTGGAGCTCACGGGCGCTGAGGCGGGCAACATCCTGGTACTGGATGAGCCCACCGTCACCATATCTGAGGAGGCCATCTCGACCCTCATTCTCCTGGTTGCGGCAAAGGACCCCTCTGAAGTTGTTGTCACCATGGAAGCGTACGGCCAGGAGGACATTGCGGAGATCATGTTCCGTCACGCGGGGGCTGCCTTCCTGCCCTGGAGCATGACTGCTGAGGTGAAGGAGGTGTCCGGCAACCTGGTGTCGGGCTTGGAGCTCTTTGAGACCAGCTCCTGGCTGTCCACCACCCACATCGCCATGATTGCTGCTGCTGGCATGCTCGCGGCCATCATCTTGGGTATCATGCTGTGGGCCGCCTGCCGCAAGCGCAGGACTGTGCCTGCGGTGCACGTCAGCACCCAGGAGATTGCGGCGGCAAAGTAGGCTTCTGTACAGATAGCGTCGCATATTCGTGGAATAGTGTAGTTGGTATTGATGTAGATATCGGTGCCAGGAGCCAATAACACTGCTGGGGCTAGCAGGCAAGTGGGCGTTACATATGTTTTCTCCGGAGGTGAATGAGGCTAAGGCCGCTTCACCCGCGCAGTCCTGCCTCACATAGCCATAACAACAACGTCTCACCGATACATTTTTAATTTTAATGTAAGTGTTTCTGGTAATCCAGCAGCATTCAGATGCGGACAGTCACTGCATTGCTGCGTGAGTGTGTTTGCCCCCCCCCCCCCCCCCCCCCCCCTCACGCTATCCACACGTTCCTGGGCGCCTAAGCATGAATGATGAAGTGAGAAATTGAAAGCAGTTACAAAGGTTGTGCAAGTAAGTACCTGCAACTGTGAATATTCAAGCAATGCTGGACCCATCTCACCGGCGAGGTACACGCACTGGTACAGGCAACCTGATGTACCAAAGATGTTGCCCTGACATGTAAATGGGTGAGGCACTTCGCAGCAGTGGCTGTGCCATGATTCGTTGTCTCGGAGAATGACGACGTGGCACTGATGCACGCCATCTGTAATTGAATGCGCATGCGCGCTTATCGATGCCGGTTTGACAAGTAACGGTAATATGCATCCAACAACACGTCGTATTGGTGAGGACAGCCAAAAACGCCAGTTACTCCTTCAATATGACAATGTTTAGGGTGTCAGGGTTAAGTAAAGTAAAATTCATTGCCCAGGCCAAAGCACTTGACCTCTTACACCACTGCTGCAGTTGTAGGCTCGGCAAAGTCATTAGACCATTGCCTGACCCAAACCCCCTAGGGCTAATGCATCAACCAGATAAACCTGGGACATGCCCGGTCGATATTGCTTGATCACTGGGAGAACAGGGAGGCGAACCGGGAATCTCTTGTGTAAGAGACCACCGCTATACCGATTGGGCAGACAACAGGGCCTGATATTATAGATACTGTTTATAGAAGATTAGAAACTGATTATGACATGTAGTCGCTATGCTGTTTTGGAGTATACATTCGTTGCAAATTGAGCCGCCAACGGCAGTTATACTGATATGGCTGCTGTGCCAGCCAGGAACTACGTGTCATGGAAGTACGTAACATCAAGCTTGGTCGCTCACCACCGATGCTGGGTGATTACACTCAATAATGTAATCACAATAAATGCAACACTCAGGGTGTATGGATCTCAATATCTCATACGCTGAGCGCTACATATATGAGCAGAACTGTTGTACACTAATGTGGCTAATAAGTAAATCTTTGAAGTATCATTACAATTATAGTGTGCAACGCACTACACGTACATGTGAGTATAATGCGTGGTGCGTACACTCATAAGATTTCTCATACAAACTATATGGACACCGCATCTATTCAGCGCGCATGCATGTATCATGAATAGCATTACAATCGTTGCCGCCCATGCATATGTGATGATAAAATGTGTGACACACTACAGCAGCACGTACTACCTACAAGACGTTCAAGCTCATGCGGGGCACTTGGTCTGCGATGTATTATATCATCATAGCCGGATTGGCTTGAACCGTTGTTGTCAGCAGGGTCGCTGACAACAGCGCGTATTGCGCTGGCGATAGGTCGATACTGCCAGACTATATTTGATGCTGCAATTTGAATTTATTGTGATCGCGATTGACAGTGGAATCGGCAGACTTTGAGGGCAGACTTCGGGCTGTATAATGACATAGTCGCACTTCATGGACTCGCGCAACGACATATCGCTATCCTGACGATGCAGAAGCACGAACTGATTGCCGACGATGGACACGACGAAGCACTGCACCGGTAGTTACTATTTCCCCAGAGATTATCACGACTCGCGGATGCGTCTGAGAATGCAAGCAGACTCGCCAGATTGCGAAATACAAGGGACGGCACGGTGCGGAACGGCACGGCAAGCCCGGCGACCGGCTGCTTGCAAGCGGTGTCGGACGAAAATGAAGCAACATGCACGTACGGGTACACGTGTGTACGCCTACTTGCTACACGGGCGGCGGGCGCAACACGCGGCGGGCGCGATGTTTTCTTACCGAACTGCAACCCTGCGCGTTTTGTACGAATCGCGCATCCCCCTTGTCGCCCGAACAGCCTGATGATTAAGATATTCTTAGCACAAACTGCGTGCTTGCATACATGCTTGTCAGTAACAGGCACACACAGTGAACGTGTTCGAAAGCTTGCAAAATCATAACTGTCGAGCGCCGAGCCCCCCGATGTTAATGGCCTCGAAGGTGGTGAGCAGGCGGCAGCAGCGAGTGGTTGAGGGCGGGTGTAAGTCAGGACGCGTCGATCGCGTGGTACGTCGAACCTCACCGCCTCTCGCACGGTCAGACCGTAAACTTCAAATAAGCAACTTTTTAAATGACAGGCGACAGGACCGTGCTCGTGTGAGCATCCGTAGTTTCCGTGCCATTGCGTATAAGTCTGATTCTGAGTACTGCACATGCTGGGTACCAGGTAGCATAAATTTATATAGCAACATGCTGAATATGAGTAAATAAATATGCATGTACAGTATGATATGTCAAATCAATGGGAGCACAGATACAGTAGCGTAGGTATCCATATATCAGCACGAATCAATACTACTGCTGATAAAGATGCATTAGTAGGACGAATTGGTTGATGCACTTCGGGCTTCGAATGAGGCGGCAACTACGGTCTAATAAAGTCTATGCCAGATCTACTCCGACTGCAGTTGGCGCAGGGTCAAGTGCTGGGCGGGCGGCTTCGGCCGCGATGACCCGGGATGACGAAAATATACGCAATAATGGTACGGATACAACCCGTATCAGTACGGATGCTCACACGTATTTGGTACGGTAGCATGTAAATACGAGATCCGTGGCACATGCAACAGCAATAATTCGAAATCCTTAGAATATAGTCGCTATGTGTCCGTCAGCCGCTGACGGTAAGGAGCAGGTTGTCCTTACCTTCAGCCACGGATATTACTTAGCGACTACTGTATTATTGTCCATACAGGGACTCGTCCACGCTATACGAATACGGGTGGCGCCATACATTAATTCCCCTACCTCTTCGGGTTGAGCGGAGAAAAAGGAGGAGGCGGTCCGAAATCTCCCGCAGTGTGAGCGAAACGATAGCGGTAGCACCGCGGTTTAGTTACGAAATCTGAGGCGTCCGTCCTCCGTCCTCCGTCCTCGCGTGCTGCATCTTCGTGAATGAGCCGTCATACGTTCGATATTCGCTCGTTTGATTTCATGATACAGGTAGGAGTACGGATGCTTTCTGAATGGCCGTGCGTGTATTCTAGCCCAGGCACGCTTGATATTCGTGTGATACGCCAAAATAACGCGGTACCGCAACGCGTGTTGATTCAGGGAGACGTGCCCTGTTTATATATATACGGTAGTCGAAGTATAATGATGTAAAAAAAGCGGTAAAAGAGGGGTAAAAAGGGGTCGCCGCGGTTCGGGTGCAGTGCCGATATCTGCGGCGTCGATGCTGCTGTTGTAACGATATAAAGGGACGGATGCAATCTACGTTATCTGCGCATTCTTGCACGGGTGAGCGGTACTCTTGCACTCCCGGCGTAGGTGTTCCGAGTCGTTTGACTACAAGTGCGGGAGATGGGCGCGCCATGCATGACCGTGTACGAGTGAGATGTAGACCCTCGTTCGCTTTGGGCAAATACGGTCCCGCATACGGGGTCGTGAATAGTTGGTTCCCAAGCGAGTGAGTAGCGAGGGTCATGCTTAGTTGTAGGGGAGCAACTCATATAAAGAATTGCATCGCTCCATATACCCTACTCTCACTCGTACCCCGCGATAGTACCACCCGCAACCCTAGAAAAGGGCTGACCGCGACTGGCAGAAGCTCGGGTCGGGTACGGATGGGCAGAAATGCCCGAAAATGTAGTTTCTTTGTAATATATGAAATTTTTTGTACCTGCTTTTCACGTTTACGGTCTAAACGTGTTTATGGGGTTTCATACGGATTAAAACTGTCCTAGTGCGACCCGTGCGGTCTGTAGTGATTTCAAGCGGTCAAGTAACTGTTACCATCGGGTTTTGGTACGGGCTGCCCCATCGCCCGCGAGCCATGCGCTCCCGGCCGGGGAGCTACTTAGGACAGCCACCAGCAGCTCGTCTGCCATCTTCCAGCTCGCTTCCTTCGGCAGCGGCTTCGCGCACTTGTGCGCGCAAGGGTCGCAGAGGTTGAACAAGTCCGCACCGAGGTTCATCCACCCGGTAGTGAGTCGTCGTGCCGCGCACATGCGTTACAACATCAGGCAGCGACAGACGGTCCCTCGGTGGTGTGGTTTTCCCTATTCATGCGCCTGAGGTCGTTTTTCGATTTTTTGCCCTGGCTTTGCAACTGGAACGTTTTCGGGTAGCGATGCGCACGGCAAGGAATTGGAGCTGGGGGGTCCCCGTTGGGGGGGTTTAAACCTCAACACCCGAAGTCGAGTCGCAGTACATGCTTTCATGGCTCTCGCAATGGAGCGCCCTCTCGCAGTAGTCAACTCTTGAGGTTTTGGTGAGGTGGACGCGCTCGGCACCATGGCCGCTGCTCGTCAAGGTTGTCAACGACGACAACTACGCCCACCGCAACAAATCGGCGCGGACGGAGGAGGACGCCTGTGTCGTCGGGGCGGCCACTTGTTGTCCCGCAAGACACTACAACCCGGTCCGCGTGTCCTCGCAGCAGGGCGTCGTGGCATCAACGGTCGTTACATGCTGGGGTTTTCCGGAACTACTCGCGTAATTGGTATGTTACGGTGGTGGCGCCGCTCATGCGCCGGTGTTTTGAGAGGGCTCGTTGCCCTCGCCCCAATCATGCTTCAGCAATGTTTGTTGTGGTCGCAGTGGGAGGCGTTTGTGCGGCTCGTGCCGATGCGTCTCCGACGCCTCCTACTGCAACGTCGTCGTCACAAGGACCACGACAACCTGCAGCTGCCCGCCGGGGGGCAGCTCTACCACCTGGCGTGCCTGGCGTCTCGTGGTGTCCGTAACTACCCCTGGCCAACTCTGGGTTTGGGACTTCGGCGGCCGTCGCTGGTGCAGCAGCAGCGGCCGCCTCGTCGTCACCCTCGCCCCGACATCATGGGCATCGTTACGGGCCGGCATGGGCTACAAGGGCCTCTACGCCGGCCAACCCGCCTCCAACGTCACGGCAACGCATCTGTGACAACACGAGCTGCCCGCCGGGGGACAGCTCCGCCACCTAACGCGACTTGTGCGTTTCGTGGCGTCATCTTAAGCATGCGCTTTGTGGGGTGGTCAGCAGCCATCGCTGATGCATCAGCGGCGGCCGGCTCACCGCTCTCCGCGAAGAAAGACCCACAGTTTACCGAGTCGGCGGGTCTTGTGCGACGTCGCCGACAACCTACCCCGACACACCTAAGAGCCGGTACGACACGACCACACAGGGTCCCACGTTCCCGCGCCCCCCAGCGTTGTGCGCTTCTCCCGCCGCTCTTTGCGCAAGGGGGCGAAACAACCACCGTTGGTGATGACAACAGCATTACATCGCTGTCATCGCGCGTTGTTGCGTGTCCACCCCTCGTAACTTGCATCGCCAGTACAGGTACATAGTTACCATCGCGTCGGGTACAGCGCACCAGTACTTCACCTGGCTGTACACGGCGCGCTCGCGCGCTCGTGCGAGCAGCTGTACTCGTCCTACTGGTGCCTGTGCCGCTGCTTTTCTAGGCGCTCGTCGCCAACTTGGCCACATCTACCCCTGCTTCTACTAGTCTGCAGTTCCGGCTCGTGCCGCACGCCACCACGGCGCGCGGCCAATGCTATGGGGCGCCGTTGGGAGACGGCGCCTTAATTCCGCGACACGTCCGGCATATGTCGTGCCGCCGTCAACATCTCCCGTCCGCGTCTGATGCGCCTGCAGGAGAGGGATAACATAGCGCGCGGGCATGTGCGACGGATGGTAGCTACGACGCCAACAAGTTGCCGCATATTCATCGCCCGGTTTTCATGTGGTTTTAGGCAATTGCCAAACAATGCCATTGCCGAAGAACAATTCTAAAAGTGCGATAACCGGGAGAAACGGCTGCCTCCGCCTTGGCGTGGGAGGCTTGCATACACTGAATTAAAAGGCTCCATGGCCCCATGGCTTGGGCACCATAGCGAGGATACGCGCGGATTTCTATGTGCAAATACTTATGTGGACTAATGTGGCGGGACGGAACCAGAAACAATGCTAATTGCAAAATCCAATCTAAAACCCGCTATTGACTCTTGTGAGCCATAGGAATGGGTCACCCCATCTTCTTTGTTGATGCACTCTTGCAGCCTACGGCGGATCACTAGGCTCCCGGACCACTTCGTAATTAGCCCGTAATACCATGTATTTCTTACCATGAAATCTTACCAGTATAATGACACTCATTGGTAGTCATTCCGTGACATACTCAAAATAAACTCCATCAGGCGGCGCATATCACACGTCATCGCGACGCAATATCCGCGGTGGTCTATCCAGGATCTGCCTCTAGAAGCCCGACAGTCTCGCTGCGCTCTGACCTAATCATCCGCGATATAGCGCGCGCGGCAGTGTCAGTGAGCGGGCGCGCGGCACTAGGCGGCGAGGCGCGCGGTAGTGGGCGGGCGGAATAAATTATATATGTCCGATGTCGGCCGGGATCGTCACGGCGGCGGGCATGCTCCTCGCGGGAGGCGGCACCGGCTACTGCTGTTACGGCTGCCTGGCGGCCGGCCCACGACAAGAACGCCCCACCATCCGCCCTGACCCTAGCACTACCCCTGCCCCATGCCGGCACTCCAGCCGCCGGCTTGGCGGGCTGCTTGGCCTTCTTGGCCGGGGGCTCCGGGCTACTGCCCCTGTCGACGTTGTCACCGGGGAAGGCTTGCGCGGGGGCCAAGTACTCGACCGCGTTGGTGTTGTGCTTGATGATGCCGCCCGCCCTCTTCTGCTGTTGCTTCAGCATGCCCACCAAGCCGCCAGTGGAGCTTTGGCGACGACGCAGCGGCGCGCGCGCCCGCAAGCGGCAGCGCCACGACCTTGTTGCGTTGAACACTCGATACGATCGGCTCACCGCCAAACGGAGGGGCTGGGCGGGGGTCTGACACAGCAATTGCGAAAGTCAGTATGCGTGTTGATTGCTTGTCGCGGCGGTGGTTGTGCAATCGAACAAGTGCGAAAACAAACGCGACTCACCTGCGGCTTCCGAGTGCGGCATCACCTCGCAGGCCTCCTCCTCGCCCTTGAACATCACGTTAGAAGGGGGGCACTTGCCGGCTTGGTAGTACCTCCCCATTTCGATCTGAAGGGGAGGGGGTGTACTCTCGGAACGCGGCGATGACGGTCTCCTTGGCGTAGATTTTGTTTGCGGCTGTGTAGCCGGCACGGTAGTTCAAGGTAGCGCAGCATATCAGCTCGATGTACGGGGGCGCGGCGATGGGAAACCTCGGCGTCTTCTTCAGAGCCGCAAACCACCTCAACTCAGACCGGATCCCCGTCTGAGTGTCGCGCGGCCAACATTCGTCAAAGACAGCCGACATCAACGCAATGTCCTGAGCTGCAAGAGCAACAACAAAAATGCAGCACGGGGCGGTTAGTGCCTTTGAAATTCACGTCCTCTACGCAGTCATGCCAGCCACCCGCCGACTCACTGTACCTTTCACGGTGGACTCCAGCCACATGCTCGTGAGAGTATGGGGTGGACCGTCGACGGAGAAGTTCTTAACGCCAGTGCCCATGTTTGATCCTGCGGGGAGGGGGGAGAGGCGCCGCCTCGTCGGGTGTTGGGTTCAAGATCTGGGCACGCGTCGCGTCGGATACGCACGAGGTGAAATACAGCGTGACGACACCCTCATCGGACACTTAAAAACCTGCCTCAAGCAGGTTCTTCTTCCCGGCTTATTCGTCGTATTGCTTCCGCTCAACGCAGTTGTTCAGTATGTCAGCGAGAGCATAGCCGAACGCGTTCTCGCCCTGGGGTTGATGTGGGTGAACGCAGATATGGTTGTTGGTCACCTGGCCGCGGAACATTGCATGCCGCACGTCCTCATTGATAAGGCCCGAGCTGCACAAAGCACCGAGGGGTATGGTCATGCCTTCATGCCTCACATCTTTGCCGTAGGGGGTGCCTGGAATTAGGTTGGCGTGCGTGGCCATGATGGAGGGTGATGGACGATGAGCAGCTACGGTACTGTCTGGCGGGTGTGCGAATGTGCGTCAGGTAGGCGCAGCTGTTGCTTCAAAAGAACTAAGTCCGGCGCCGCGCATGGACGACTACTCCATCATCGCGCTCCGCTGTTATATAGCGCACTCTGGCTTGCTGCGTAGCCATAGCGTAATATCCCTACGGCGACCGTATTTAGCGGTTACATGAGGACACATTTGACACACATTTGCTATGGAATCTTAATTCCGCCGTAGCTACCCCTTGACGGGGAATGGGTCGCATAATCTGGCGTAATGAGCTTTTAATTCGACGGCACGGGTATGCACAAGCCCAAACAGTGAGACAAGCGGCTGACTACGTCGGGGCTGCCAATAACGGCTAGTAGTTCCGCAAGGGACACGGTGCAACAAACTTGTTGGCTTCTCCCAGCTACCGAACCCAAAATTAGGCACTCAACCAGCACCCACCCGCCGCCGGCATCCAGCGTTACCCACCATATCCACGGTTCCTCGCCTCGCGCAGTATGGCCAACCGCCACTACCCGGCGCACGCCACTGTGAGATTCAGATGTGACGTAAATGTGCCCTACTGGTGACGAACGACGACATACGGGGACGATACGGGACGGACGAGGGACGTGGATTTCATACCCAGTAGCGACGACTATCGCGCGCGACCTGTAAAGTACTATATGAATTTCTCGTTTCCATAATTTCATCAAATTGATATGCGCACGCGGGCTCGCGTGTCGCCCGCCGACGCGGAGCACCCGGGCTAAGTACAGGCGGATGTACGCACTCATTGCACATCGCCGCACATCGCTGCACACCGCTGCACACCGCGGGGTCGTTGGCGTCGCAATGCGCCACGCTGGCGGGCCGCGCCCCCGGCCCCTGCCAAGGAGTAATCACGATAAGTACTGGCACGGCCGACTCTCGCACAGCAATGGTGCTTAGTTCGCGCGAAGCGTTGCGGCACAGCATGCATGTGCCGGCAGGGTGCCGGGAGTGCGTGGCAAACCATGATCGCAGGCTGCCGGCATGCGGTCATGGCTTGCGCGGCAGTCCCGGCGGAGGTGTGGGCCGGTGTCGCGGAGGCGCTTTTATTACATTGCTGGGCTTCACTTCGCCGTTGTGGGCGGTGCCCACCACAAAACAGCTCCTGCCTAATGTTCTATACATATGAAATTCAGACTTTAGGGGGGCGGCTAGGGCACCTTCGTGAGGTCTGCCACAGTTGGAAGCCGCGCCAAGTGTTCCATGGAAGCTGTGAGGATACTGTGCCTTCTTGGGCTTACCGTTGGGAAATACCCCTCGCGCCACTTATGAATGGGTTCCATGTGCGCAAGCCTTGGCGGGGAAGTCGCGGTCCACGTCAAAGGGGCATAGGGGAGGAAAGACCCCACGTGGTGCGTGCTCCCGGGGATTGCCGCTCTGTCTGTCTCCCACTTGTGGGCTTCCTTTGTGATGTCGGACAGGAACCGGCTGAATCTGTCCGTCTGAATCCATGTGTGGGTGAGGGCTTCTTGCACCACGCGTGCGGTCAGCCGCATGAGTTGGAACAGCGGGAACTGCTCCGCATGGGCCCCAACGAGGAGAGGCTCCATAGCCCCGTCGTCATCGTGCTCGACGAGTACAGCGGCCTGCTTCGCAGCGATCTCGAGCATATCCTCGGCGCCTTGCAGCCACACCGAATCCGAACCGCGGAGGTATGTGAGACGCGTATCAGCGTCGACGATGTCCCCGTCCAGATCGGGCTGATCAAGCAGGAAGAGCTTGTACTGGGCGAGCGCGTCAGCGCCGACATCCAGCAAAGTGTGCCAGTGCCAAGCGTGGCGCAGGGAGCGGTAGAGGGCCGGGTTGCTGGACTGGGTGGGAGTCCAGCCGCCCGGGAGATGGATGTATTCCCCTCTCATGTCCTCATCGGTGAGTCTATTTTGTAGCGTGTTCTCCTCCACGCTCGCGTATGCTAGTTGGGTGCGTGTACAGCGCTCCACCATCCTGGCCCTTTTCTGGGGTGTCATGGATAGTGCCATGGTGGGTGGTGCAACTGGTGACACTTCGTCGCCTCTTGTGATTGATATCCTTGCGAAGCAGGCGGCGTCGCGCGTCCGTACCGTCGCGGCGCTGCTGCGTGCGCGATATACATATCGCGGAGTGGGCAAGTGCTGCCGTCGCTAGGTGTGCGTGAACATAAAGATAAGCGGCGATATACACCCGATATTAGCCCGGTGTATTGACGCTTATTTGCGTAGTCGCAGCGCGAGTAGTAGTACGATGTATCGGTCACCGCCGCTCACCGTTGAATCAAGCGCGGACAGCCGCGCACTCGCATCTGTGTTGCCTGCCGGTGGTGGGTTACATCCACCCCAACTCTCAACCCCCCCCCCCCCCCCCCCCGCCCCCCCCCCCCGCCCCCCGCGCGCGGCAGCAGGCATGCCGGCAAAGGGATGGATAGCGAGTGTGTCGAAGGATGGCGTGTACTCATGCAAGCACTGCCGGGGCACCGTGGTGGGCACATGTGAAAAGCTGGCGCGAGAGCGGCACTTCCGGAAATACCCGAACTGTAGCCACTCGTTGAAGCGTGCGGCTAAGTTGCGCCGCAAGGCCGCCTTATCACAAGCAGCAGCAGCAGGGGCGGCAGCAGCAGCAGCAGCAGCAGCAGCAGCAGGGGCGGCACCAGGAGTAGTTGCAGCCGTCGGAAACGCCCCGCCGGCGCCGGTCTTGGAGGACGATGTGATGGGCGTGGGGGAGGACCCCGTTGGCGAAGACGGTATGGACATCGACGCGCCTGCGTGGCCGCCGGCGGGCGTGGAAGCCGCCGATGAGGATGTGATACGGGAAGGCGATCCCGGTGACTTCTACATGAAGGTCATCGCCAAGAAGTTCCGGGGAGTATGGCACTACGGCGTGATAACCGGCGTCGTTACCGAGTGGGTGTTGGAGGACTACGGCGGGGCGACCCAGTGGTGCGCTGTTTTCGAGGACGGTGACACTGTGGACCTTCTGCGTTCAGAGGTGAGTGGGCCCGGCCTGTGTGCTGGTGGCACCACTCACCTGCGGTTGTATGGAATCACACGCACCCGCCCGGTCGGCGTGGCAGGTTGTGGAGGCTATGGCGGCTGCACAGGAGCACCCCCCTGTGGATGCGGACGGGGAAGCTCGCTTGGTAACCGTCCCTGAAGGCGATGACCAGTCCAGTGAATCCGAAGAGGAGGGCTGGGAAGGGGGGGGGGACGCGGCTGGCGCCGGGTGGACGAGCGATGAGGAGGAGGAGGAGGAGGAGGCGCACCTCCGGGCGTGGGAGTCTGCGGCTGTGCCGGGGTCCGAGACGAACGCCCTCACGTTTGCAGTCATGAAGTGCTCGGCCCAGGTGAAGAGCAAGAATTCCAACAACTCCGCTGACAGCGAGTGGCAGCTGTTGCATGACATCATGCCCGCCGGCTTCACCTGGGGTGGGATGGCCGTGCCACGCAGCCACAAGGCGATGCGGAAGTTCCTGCGGGTACGGCCGGGATGTGCCTGGGTGTGTGCGTGCTTGACGCGGCGCGTCTTGGGGTGTCAGGCCCCTCACGCTCCTCGCCTCCCGATGCATGCAGGTGCCTGATACATCTAGATATGTCCGGCACATGTGCCCCAAGGGGTGCGTGGCGTTCAGCGGGGCGCCCGGGAAGGCTGCCGAATGGGCGAACCTCCCCGACCAGCACTGCCCGGAGTGCAATGCCGACAGGTTTATCCGCACGCCGCAGTCCCTGAAGCTCACGGCTGCACGGGTTTGGTACGTCTTGAGCGTGGTGGACATCATCAAGGGCTGGTTCCGAGACCCTGTGTGGTACGCTTGCTGGAAGAAGGGGACGGACGTGTCTATCAACGCCTTCCGCGCCTCGTCGGAGGCGGAGCGCCTTAATGAAGGCGGGCACGGCACCGGCCTCGCCGCAGGAGACTTCCTCCATGCCGACAACGGGATCTACACACTCACAGATGATGGCTTCCTGTCGCACCTTCGGGCCACCCAGTCTGTCACCGGGGTTGGGATCAGGTGTGAGGACATGCCGCCCCACATGCTGACCTCCAGGAGCAACTGGCACCCAGTCGCACTCATCGGCCCCCCGGAGCCGCCCAACCTGGGCAAAATACTGTTAGAGGTGCTGCACGAGCTCGCGGTGCTTGGCGAGCATGGAGTGAGGGTCACCCCCGCAGACGGGGGGGAACAGTTCGTGCACAAGGTCTTCCTCGGTACGTGGGTGTGCGACGCCCAGGGCAGACGAAAGATCTTTATGCGGGGGGGGCCTAGCCAGCTCAGAGGTTGCCCCTGGTGCCGTCTGAAGAGCCATGTGGAGGGCCCGGACGGCACGGTGAAGGTGGCGCCTGCGGGGTATGCAAAGGACGTCATCCAGAGGGTGGATGGCGTAGAGTACCAGGCTGTGCGCACAGGCGCGAGCTGCCTCCTGCTCTCCGGCGACCAGATGCTGGAGCAGATGGGCGTCATCGGCCAGGTACAGGAGGACTTGGCCAAGTCGGACCTCGATGGGGATGAGGACGGCGAACTGAGCTCCGCTGCCCGGCGTGCGTTCAACACAACCCGGCTGGAGCAGGCCAAGCAGAACACTGGCTGCCATGGCGTGTGCCAGGTGCCTGTGGTCCTGGGCTATGTCAGCATGGTCAACCTCTTCCCCCTCGCGCCGGACCACCTGTGCTTTTTGGGCTTGGGAAAGGACTTTTGGAGGAACTTCCTCGACGTGCTGGGCCACGTAGGATTTCGGGCTATGAAGCAGGAAGACCGGCGCAAGGCTTTAGTCCTGATACCCAGCAACTTTGGACGCGGGCTGCGCCCTTCGTTTGCGGTGTCCAAGAAGTCGAAAGGTAAGCCCCCCCCCCCCCCCCCCCCCCCCATGGGCGTGGGCGTGGGCGTGGGCGTGACGGCATTCCCCTTCATGACTGCAGGGTCAGGCAAGGTGACGGTGCTGTCCGGCTGGGTCATAGAGGACTGCTGGCACCACTCGGAAACGTTTTCCCTTCTTACCGGCGGTCCGCTGTTCGAGGAGGCCCGGGTGAAGGCGATCATGACCGCGAAGGAGCTCGCGTCCCCAGCGGTGATGCGTGCGGTGTCGCAGCTGGGGGTGCTTGGGCACATGTACAAGCGCCTGCAAGGAGCTGTGTGGTTCGTCACGCGGTGGGGGTTGCAAAACGTGGTGACGGAGGAGGACGGCCCTGAGCGCAAGGCGCAGGTGGACGCGCTCACCAGGGAGGGGAGGACTCGATACCTAGCGGACATCACCGTGTATGCCCGCCTGGCTGAGGGAAACGGCTTCGTGTCGCTCCTCGTCTCCAACTTGCACTCGGCGGTGTGCCGCATGATCCACCAGATGATGGCTTGCGGGCACCCGCTTGCGGAACTGTGGATGGAGAACCTCATGGGCTTCTTGAAGGCGGGCGCCAAGCGCGTGCTGCCGAAGAATGTCTGCGAGACCATGATGAGGGACCTCCTTTTCGCGCAGCAGATCAACCGCCTGAAGGCGCATCGCCTCTACCGGGAACCCGACCCCAACAAGAAGGTCTCCCCCCCCCCCCCCCCCGCCCCCGCCTCTTGCTGCCTCCTCAGCCACGTGCACCCATACCCACCCACCCACCCACACACACACACACACATTCACACTCGCACTCACAGCGACCCATCCACACACACAGGGGTACATGGCCCCAGACGACGCAGGCCCCGGCGCCGTGGAGACGCCCATCCGGTTGGTTGGGAGCGCATCCGCTGCGTGGGAGCACGCGGTGGACTTCAAGGACCATTTGGAGAAGCTGCTGGACGACGTCCGACGTACGGTGCAGGGCTCGCACTCGTATGCACCCATACTCGCGGGGTGGGGTGCGGTCCTGCCGGGCTGGAGCCCCAGCGGTGGCGCTGGGGGGCTCGTGGCCTACAAGGCGGCGTCGCTTCGCAACGGCGACAAGCCCCGGCTTCACCCGGGGGGGGAAGACGGGGAGACGTCGAGAGACAACTCCTTCTTTGTGTACAAGATGTTGAAGCAAGTCCCCGACGCCGACCCACCCCCCTACACCACCGAGGAGCTGGAGAGCGAGGAGGAGCTGCCAAGAAACCTGCTGGCGGAGCGCGAAGACGCCAAGTACACCACCATGGTCGCGCGAGCTCAACACTTCTACCTTGCCACGCCACCGCCCCCGCTAGGGGTTGACTCGGACGGCAGCCGTGGCAGCGCGCGGCCCATTCGGGCTGCATTGTGTACGGTGTGGACGCCGGAACGAGCCCACACTGCCGTGGGCTTGGACTTGTGGAGAGTGCCGGGCGGCGGCGGTGGCTCCGGCGGGGAGGAGGCCCTTGTCCTACTAGATGGTCCGGGCATCCGCAAGGTGGCTGTTCTCATGGCCCCTGCCGACATGTCCTCCGCGAAGGCTGCCGACTTGGGCGTCGACGCCGGGGAGCTGCTGGTGGCGGGGATCCACGCAAGGTCGCAGGACGGTGCGCGAGGGGGGGGGGGGGGGGGGGCAGCGGCTGTGGGATAGGCGCGGCAGCGGTTGCTACCGAGTGAGGCGTAGCATCGTTTGCAGTAGCAACGCAGCCTTTCCGGTTGCATAGTAGTGTGACGCCGCCTGGATGTAACCCAGCAGTACGCGCAAAGTTCAAGTGTTACACGCCCGTGAGCCCCACCCAATAACATTGCGCCCGACCTCACTGACGGCATGTCTCGCTCTCCTTCATCTCCTGGGCCGTCCGCCGCCTCACCCTGCGCACCCTACCAGCCGCGCGTGCCTTCTCGGAAGCCTCAGACACGGCGGCGCGAGTCGCGTCGTGGAACGCGTCCCTGGCATGGCGGAACTCCGCCTTGCACCGCGGCCGTGGTCGGGCAGGGGACTGCCCGCTGATGGGTCGCCATGCATGGGTACTTGGGGCCGCACAAAGCCGGGGTGCCGTCGCAGCAACACTCCCAGTCCGTCCGTCGGCCGCAGTACACGCATGACGGGCGTCCGGCCAGGACACGCACATGATAGTGCATGTGGCCGCCTCCCGCCACTGCTCGTAGTGCTCCGGTCAACATGGCGACGAGCAAGTCGGCATGTCCCGCAGGTGGCTGCGGGGCGGGTGGCGCGAGCGCAGCCTCGCTCGCCTCGACAACCCCCTCATCCCTATCAGTCGCCTCTACCACGGCCTCCTCCGCATCCTGATGCGGCGCATCATGCCCATCGTCGTCGCCTGGCAGGGCGTCCCCCCCCGCAACGGCGCCGTCGGCGGTGGCCGACGCCGTCGTGGCGGGGTGCTGTGAGGAGGTGGCCCTAGACATAGGTGGGGCCGGCACCGCCATGTGTTGCTCCACATGCGGTGCGGTTGCGGTTGCGGTGCGGTTCCTGACGCGACAGCTCCGTCGCACCAGTACCGGCACCGGCACCCCACGCCTGCTGCGCTTACCACCAACCGGCATGTTTCCTTTGGGAGGCGGTTCATCCGCGTCGGAGGTGAGCGGCGGTGCCGGTGTGGGTGTGGATACTGCGCGGCCATTAGGGCTCCCGCCGCCCGCCGCGCCGCCGACCCACGCCGCGGCGTGTGCTGCGCCCCGCATAGTCGCCTCGAATATATTATACATGACGCGGGGAGGGGGGGGGGGGGGGGGGGGGAGTCGTGCGTTTCGTATATCGGCGGAACGGCGTGCGAAGCTGCGGCTGGCGAAGGTGGTGGAAGTAAGCGTGGCGGCGTCGGCGGCGTTTTACCGTGCGTGCATGCGTGCGCAACCCGGCGGCAGCAAGCGCCGGACTCGGCGTGTGCCGGCGGCAGAGCTACGTACGAAGCCATGGACACGGTACGGGATGCCAAGTTTGGTTAAGCAACTGCCGAGGCTGGCGGCTTAACCCCCATGTCCGGCGGTTGAGGGACGGAAAGTGCGTAGAAGTTGATCGGCAAAGCGGGCATATAAGCCTGGCTGTGCTAGGTTCCTATTAAGTAATGGCGGTTTGTGCTAAGTAATTCGTAGGGGTGGACCATGCAGCGCAGGTAGGGGGCGGTATAAATGAGGCCGGGCACATATACTGCTCCACGAAACGACACTGTCGCACGTGTAGTTGAATAGACCCCCCCCCCCCCCCCCCCCCCACCCCACCCCACCCCCCGCCGGGTCGGCCCGCCGACCCGCCACGGCATGTGATATCTGTCATGCATCGCCGGGGTATGTGTGAGTGGATGCCCCGCCCCCCCCCCCCCGCCCCCCTCCCCCCCCATTTACACTTGTGCACTCATTAATTTTGGGCTGGTTTCGGAGCAGTAGATGTACGTCTGTATATACATACAATGGAACGTAGGACTTGCGCGGATAGAGGCGGGGCTGGCGGAGTGCATTGGGGGTGCGTAGAGTAGTAGCGTGTTGGTGAGATTCGGGGTGCATCGGACGCCGGATGCCCACCCACCCGGCGTAAAAGACGCGTAATATTCACAATATATTAACACACAAATGTGTGAAAACCGGACATTCCGTGCCGGATGATTGGATGGGAATACGGCATCTGATGCAGCCAAAAACCCCAGGGACACTATATTCTATGCACCGCCAATGCACTCCGCCAGCACCGCCTCATTCTCTGTCGATTTCGAGAACGCCTTCACATTGTCCACCGCTAATTGCAATTGCCACCGTGTAATGTTGTCACTTTGTGCGCACACAACAACACTTACTACCGGTTCCGACGCGGATGGAGGCGGGGCTTGCGGAGTGCACTGGCGGTGCACAGACTAGTGTGCTGCAAATGATTGGGGTGCATCGGACGCCGGATGCCCACCCACCCGGCGTAAAAGACGCGTAATATTCACACTATATTTACACACAAATGTGTGAAAACCGGACATTCCGTGCCGGATGGGTTGGAATACGGCATCCGATGCAGCCAAAACCCCAGCAACACGCTATTCTATGCACCGCCAATGCACTCCGCCAGCACCGCCTCATTCTCTGTCGATTTTTAGAACGCCTTCACATTGTCCACCGCTAATTGCAATTGCCACTGTGTAATGTTGTCACTTTGTGCGCACACAACAACACTTACTACCGGTTCCGACGCGGATGGAGGCGGGGCTTGCGGAGTGCGTTGGGGGTGCGTAGAGTAGCGTGCTGCAAATAATTGGGGTGCATCGGACGCCGGATGCCCACCCACCCGGCGTAAAAGACGCGTAATATTCACAATATATTAACACACAAATGTGTGAAAACCGGACATTCCGTGCCGGATGGATGGGAATACGGCGTCCGATGCAGCCAAAACCCCAGGGACACTAGATTCTATGCACCGCCTATGCACTCCGCCAGCAACGCCTCATTCTCTGTCGATTTTTAGAACGCCTTCACATTGTCCACCGCTAATTGCAATTGCCACCGTGTAATAATGTTGTCACTTTGTGCGCACACAACAACACTTACTACCGGTTCCGACGCGGATGGAGGCGGGGCTTGCGGAGTGCACTGGCGGTGCACAGACTAGTGTGCTGCAAATAATTGGGGTGCATCGGACGCCGGACGCCCACCCACCCGGCGTAAAAGACGCGTAATATTCACAATATATTAACACACAAATGTGTGAAAACCGGACATTCCGTTCCGGATGGATGGGAATACGGCGTCCGATGCAGCCAAAACCCCAGGGACACGCTATTCTATGCACCCATATATTATGGTATGCATACCGCCAATGCACTCCATCCGTAACTAACCCCCGCCTCATTCCCAGTAGTACGTGCTTGTGCACACGCACGGAATGCTTGCACTGCTCCGAAACCACTGTCACATACCCCGCTCATTGGGTACCGATTGCGGCGCATGCACGGCTACATATTTGTTTACATAAACCCGGGGGGGGGGGGGGGGGGGGCGATTCTCAACCTGCATTGGATTAGGGCGGCGATTGCAAACAAGACGAGGAGGCGCGCATGAACTGCTCCGAAACCACGCGATGTGGCCGGTGACCTCCATATCCAATAGCAAGTAATAAGGACAGGACCCCCCCCCCCCCCCCCCCGCCAAAGTGGAGGAAGGGCATGAGTACAACAGGAGCATGACATGATCCATTGTCGGTTATTTACAAGCACGGGCGGTGCTGCCACACCCGATCGTCTGTCTACGGCGGGATGGAGGCGGCAGCGGCAGCGGCAGGAGCCGCAGCCTCAACACCAAGCCGCAGCTCCTTCGCTCTGGCATGGATGCTGGCGTAGTCCTCGTCACTGTACAAATGGTTTGGCAACACAGCATGTTCCCCAAAGTGGGCCACATACTGCGCCGCCAACTCGTGGTTGCGTTTCTCCGCAGCATCACTGCGGGGGGTGATGTGTGGGTACAGTGCCTCGTTGTAGGCTGCCAGGAACGGCGTGTACTGGGTAGGGTCGTCCGCACGGCCGCAGCCAGGCAGTTCCAGAAGGTGCCCCTGCCCGTACAAGCGGACATTGCCACGCCCCTGACACTTGAGGCAGGGGTTACCGCCGGGCTGGTCAACTGGGGCGCCCGCGGGCCCGCGGTGCGTCGTGCCCGACCCAAACATGTACCCATGGTATTGTTCCATGTAGGGCTTGTCCTCCTCGGGGACACCCATGCCACGCTCCAAGTCCTCCAGGGGCTGCATCAAGTTCTTGTGGCTCGTGATGAAGTTGGCAGCTCCCGGATCTGTCTCTGCCAGCGTCCTCTTCGTGAGGCGGTGATTCTCGTGGCCCTTTTCATGTCAACACATGGATGGCACTCAGTCCCCGCCCCCGCCCCCGCTCCCGCCACCGGCTGGGGGGGGGGGGGGGGGGGGGCGGCGCACCCGGTACCGAATGTGCTTCACGGCATCTGTGAAGCTCACTTCTGGCCCGCGGTACACCTCAGTGGGGCGGCAGTGGCACGTGCATGCAAGGATGGCCTGCAGATTTGGAGCCTGCCCATCAATGTGGGTGATCTGAGCGGGGGCAAGCGCCGGGGTGAACAGCAACGCGATCACCGGCCACGACCAAAACCCTGGTGCTAGCTCGCCGGCCTTCTCGGCACCAGCCACGAAAGCGCGCCGCAAATCCAGCAAGGTGGCAAACAAGGCCTTCCTGCAAGGCACACGCTCAGAATAAGCGACGCACGGGTCAGGGGTTGAAGGGAGCGGGGGGGGGGGGGGGGGGGGGAGGCACCTCTTCATCTGATTCGGCCTTTTGCCGACCAAGGTCTCTGGCGCACTCCTTGCCCAATGCCACAGCTTCCACGGGTCGACTTTGCCCTCCTTTTCACCGACGTACGGCATCACCTGCGTGTGCTCCGCAATGTCCAACATGTCTTCCGGGGGCAGGATTACCTGTCGGTGTCAGGGGCACACACACGTCAAGCCAAGGCGGGCATCGGCAGCCGCAAGGCATCATGTTTATGGGGGGGGGGCGGGGGGGGGGGGGGGTTGCACCTGGGTGCGCCCGCCCTGAATGCGAAAGCCCATTTCGCTCCATTGCTTGCTTGACAAGTCGACCAGACACTCCATCGCCATCTCCAGCAAGGTCTTCTGGGCGTCACTCAGGTCCAACTTAAACGGCGTGGGCTGGCCCGATTGCAACTGCTTGTTGCCGATGAACCGCGCCCGCAAGGCTTGGCTGGGAGATATCAGCTCCATTGGGGTGCCGCCTTCATGCACGGCGGGTGGCACGCTTGAAGAACCTCCCGCTCCTTTCAGCCTCTTGGTAGACTTGCGCCACTTAACAGCTTCAACCGCCACGCACCGTTTGCACTTCGAGGTACGCCGATTGCCGCCGGCGGTATTGAACGCGGCCGCTGCAAAGAACACACCATCTGGACCATGGAGGACGCCCGTGCATCCCTTCAGGCGAACCTCATCTACCCGCCTCACCGCCCGCTCCGGTGCTTTCCCCGCGGCGGCCTCCTGCTGGATGAGGCTTGACGGGTCCTGGTTCATGACTGTTTCCACTAGCGCCACTGTCGCCCCCATGGAGACAGACTTCCAGCCTCGCACCTGCGGGTTGCATGGCCCACGCACGCGCTCACCCCCCACTGTGTGTCAGCGCTGCATGCCAAGTGCTGCATGCCAAGAGGTAGGGGCGGGGGGGCGGACCTGGGCAATGCGCCTTGCAGCCCAGGGCGTGAACGGTCGCAGGCCATCCTCGGGCTTGCCCACCCGCGCACACAAGTCCATGGGGACGATGTCCGTGTCAGTAGGAGCCTTGATGACGCCGTCCTGGGCACTCCGTTGCTGCACAACGTTGTTGCGAAAGCTTTCCAGGGCTTCCGTGCTGAATTCTCTGCACGTCCCAGCGCTCAACAGCGCAGCGCGACGCTCGTCCTCGGGGTTCAACTTCAGCAAGCAGTAGATGAAGAACAGCACCCGCCACCCGCAGGTCCAAATGTCTTCTTGTCGCTGGTCCACCGCCAAGGGGATAGTGCGAGCCTCCGCCTCCGCTACTCTCAGGAGGTGTGTCACGTTCTCCCAGCACAAGCCGGCAGGCACCCCCGGATCAGGCGACTTCATCATCCGGGTCACGAACTCACGGAACATGGACATGATCATCTTGTGCTGGAGGTTGGGGTCGTGACCCAACGAGTCGAAGACTAGGGGCCCGGTTTCCGCAGCGTCCACCACCAAGGCAGTGAGGTGGATGGAGACACAGACCGGAATCACGAAGGTGCGCACGTCCGATAAGGGCTGGGCCGCCGGGGGAGGGTTCTGGAAGCAACGGGCCCGCCGGAAGGATGCCTGCTGTGCTTGCACGTCCCTCTCCCACTGCCCAATGCTATCGCCCTCTCCCAACAACTTCCTGCGCAGATAGGCCTCGTCCCCGGACACCATGCTCAGAACCACGACGTTTGTACTCCCTTCCGCTCCGCCGCGTCCTTCGCTGAACCCAACCAGGTCTCGTGCGATGTGCGACAACAAACCCACCTCTAGCAGCCCGGGAGCGTTCAGTTCCGGGTCTGACGTCGGGTCCACATCAGGGAACTTTCTCAGCAAGGCCTTCGCGGCGTCTTCTCCGAGAAGCCTCCACAGCTCCAGGCGTACGGGGTCATAGGTACCACCATCCTGTAGCCACTGCTCGAGGTAGGCTTGCAACCTCGTCGTCGCATCTTCCTCAGCGAGGAGCTCGGGGGAATTAACACAGTTTGACATGGCGGCAGGTTTATGGGGGGGGGGGGGGGGGGGTCTTGGGTGCCCACGCACGGGGATTTGCGGCGCTGGGTGGAGCGGCGGACACTCACCCGTTCCGCCTCTACATGTCGTGGTGTGCGCTGCTGCACACCGCTGCCGCACACCGGTGCGTATATTCGTCGCGCACATCTACACGCGCGCCCTACCGCATATATTATCCCGGATTCACTCGGTGAAACCACGTATTCAAAACGCCGTGCTGCTTCAACAATATACACTGCGAAATTACCCCGACACAATGCCGCACCGACTAGCCCTTCACAATACAGTACATGCATACCAATAGTAGTGGCGCGCTGCTCCTCGCCTCCGCTGTGTCGTTGACTGCCCCGGAAGGTGGTCGTCGACTGGGTGTTAGTTTCTCCACCTCGCCGCCCCCCCCCCCCCCCCCCCCCCCCCCGCTTTCACCGCTCACAGCGCCATGGCAGACCTCGTCTCCCGGGCAAAAGCCATCGTTATCACAAAGAAAACCCGTGCAGAGGTGCCCTTATGCCTGGTGTTCGCGGCGCAGTCCGTGGAGACAATGGTTGCCCACGCGGCAAAGTCGCAACCAGCAGATCTGCGGGTCTACCCCTCAGAAGACGACGCCAGGAAGGGTTCCTGGGGCGCACCTCTGCAGGAGTTTGCAGCCCGGCTTAGGAACCAATCCGGCGGGGGGCCGCTGCGACAACAACTCGAGGCCGCGCAGTACACGCTGCCAGAGGGGGTGCTGGCCTTCTATGTCACGCCCGCAGATCGCACCGGCATCACTGACCCCTCCAGCGCTGCTGGGGCTGCCTCGTCCTCCTCAACAAGGTCGCGCGCCAGCACCGACACCATCACTGTCATGCGTGCAGAGATCCAGGCCGTATGGCCACGAGATGATGACGACGTGTACTTGCCGGTGCAAGGTGCGTTGGGCGAGGTTGTTGCCCCTGACTGGGCGGCGGGCCTTGTTGTCTCGCGTGTCCGCGCCGCCGGCATCGAGGGGGACGAGAAAGACATGAGGAAACGCGTGACAAGGTGGGCACGCAACAAAACACTCCACCCACCACATAAGCACGCACCTACTCGTGGCTAACTTGTGCCGCGCGCAGGTTCGTCCGGGAGCGCCGTAAGGCCCACCTAAACGCCAAGGCTTCCACAGTGCCAGCGGCGCAACTCGTGGTGGCCGAGGAGGCCGCATCCTCAGCCGCTTGGAGGCGAAACGATTGGGGCTTGTTGTGGGCGTCCGGGCACAGGGGGCGTCCCGACGCCAAGGCAATGAAGCTCATGGCGGCGTCGTCGACGGCACAGCCTCCCGGGGTGGTGAAGACACTGACGGCCGCCGTTCTCCCTCCGGACGCGCCGCTGCCCCGCCCACCCCTAACTGAGAAGGAGCTGTGCTGGATGAACGCCGCCGACAAGAAGCAGTCGGACGCCGACAAGAAGCGGAAGAGGCCAGTGAAGAAGCGCCCAGGTAAGAAACTGACGGTCGCGGAGTCGGAGGCGGAGTCGGAGGCGGAGGCGGAGGCGGAGGCGGAGGCAGCGAGGTCGAGGCGGGTCCCCCGGGCACGCAAGAACAAGAACAAGCAGTAGCTTCCCGCCCCCCCCCCCCCCCCCCCTCCCCTCACCCGCCCCCTCCTCCCCCCCCCCCCCCCCCCCGCCCAGGCGGGAGCGGCTGGCGGCGAGGGGGGGGGGGGGGGGGGGCGGGGCGGGCGTGGTCCCCCCGCCCCCGCCCGCCCCCCCACCCCCCCCGGCGGGCCACATTCCCCGATGGCAGCTGTCGCGAATATTGTAATTCAATCATTCTTCGGCAAACCGCTGCCTGCCCCCGCCCTCCCCCTCGCGAATATTTATGTAACGTGAGCACTCTTTGGCAAAACATGGCAGCCAATCCGCCCATCTGATGACCTTTGATCGGACGGCTGGCAGGCCCGTTCAGCAGTACTAGCTGTAATGTACACAAAATTCCCCACTTTGGCCAAAAAGTACGGCTGAGATTTGCGCTCCCATGTACTAATTGTCGTAGTTATCCACAGGACCACTCTCCATCGTGCCCGGGTACCGGGTACCGGGTACTAATACCCGGTACCGGCGTAATAAATATATCGCGTACTACCCGGTACTACACGGACAACCTTGTACCTTGTACGTCAGTGCCATGTACGCTTCACCGGGCTGGTACGACTACCAGAATGATGACAAAAAGGATTTATCGCCCGCCGGCAATAACGCCGGATGTACTCGCACGTAACTGGATGGACGTGCCGCCACCAGCAGCAGCCTTCACGGATAAATAATAGTCGCTAGTAGTAGTGCTTCGTCACCTGTATGTCACATCTGAATCTCACAGTGCGCAGCGTACTACCGCGTCCCTAGGAAGTTCAATTGTTACCTCACCCCGCATTTGATCGCAAGGGGGTGCACCCATCTCGAGCCGGGGTGGGTGCCGACCCGCAGGCACGACACCAACATGTATGCCTCTCTCGACAACAGGGAACATACATGGCCGGGCATCCTCACCGTTGGGGCAGAGGGTCTTCGGGGATGAAAGTTCTTCCTCACAGACGCGCAGGAGGATACCCGGGTTTTCTCTTAGATTTGTTTGGCGAAGTCGACCGGATATGGCTCGTTGCGGCGCGGGCTCTGCTGTACCGCGCCATGGAGGTGTGCATCCAGAAAGAACAAGGGAATCCAAAGCTGCGGGAAGCCTTAATCGACCAGTTCACGGCAATGGCGCTCGCGGCTACGGCCGTGCTGTCCCGCTACATGCACTTGAATCATCCGCCCGCCCCTGATGACACGCCGATCAATGTGCGCAGACTGATGGAGGCTGCCAAGAATTGGGAAGCCGGCCTTGCGGATGGCATCGTCCCCAATTACCCGCACCCAACAAGTGCAACTGCTGCACT
Source organism: Tetraselmis striata (assembly GCA_006384855.1). NCBI lineage: Eukaryota > Viridiplantae > Chlorophyta > Chlorodendrophyceae > Chlorodendrales > Chlorodendraceae > Tetraselmis > Tetraselmis striata. The sequence continues at coordinate 24,715 of VCJN01001161.1, read as the reverse complement.
CGATCAGGGCATGCTTCTTGCCGTACCCCAACATCCCGTGGGGCGTGGAGGAGGCCACCGGGCCCGCGGCCACCGTAATGACTCCCATCATGCAATGGGCAGATAGATACCGGCAGCCAGGATCCTGTTCTATACTGGTCGACTCACGAATTTTTGCCTTGAGACCAGCTCATGAGATGCCACACCCCCCTAGGGAGAGTAGACTGCGGACAGATGAGGCATAGTTGGGCCACCGGCCAAAGTGCTTAAAGGTACATATGAGGCATAGTTGCCCATAGCCAGTAAAGTAGTAGCGAGTAGCAGCACGCATAGGTGTTGTAATTTCAGCATGGTACAACAGTCTGAAAAGCCTTACCCCTATGATTGTACCAACAGTGCCACCTCCCTACTTTGCAGTCCCACGTACCCAGCAGACTGCCAACATGGGCTATTTAAAACCGCTGTCGATTCAGATGGCCAAGGGGGGCTAGGTTTTGGACCGTGGGCGTTGGGTGCGTAGGGGCAACGGCGGCCGGGGCACTGTGCGGAATTGCAGGGCAGCATCACCTTCATCGATTAAATTTACCAGCTACACGGAAATTCACTAGTAGTGCAGGGTCATTGTGTTATATGTGCACCACACATACTTCCCCGCATCATGTGAGGACATGCCAAACCGGGATAAGTGCTTGTCTGTCACTTCGTCCGGATCAGCATAGAAGCAGCACAATTTATCCTCGATGGGCTTCAGCGCGAAAGGTAAGGCGTCATGCCCCTTGCAAATGTTAGGCCGAAGGGACGCCTTGTTGTGCCACACACCACTGCCCAGGGGGGGCTATCAGCATGCATGCGCTCAGCTGCGTGCAGTCGGCACACAGCGAGGGTTAGGTCTTGCTGGCACCGAAGGCTTGATGTGGGACACCTCCAGGAAGTATTGCACTTCCCGAACATACACGGGGTTGTCATACATGCTGCTCCGCCTCGGCACGCATGTCTCGCAGTATGGCACGCTTGCCGCACTAATCAGTGGGCGCCCACTGCTCGTCCCATGTCTTGTGCATGAACACCACATGCCTCCGTATCTCGGGCTTCCACAACACTTCCCGCGGTAACCCGTACGACATTACGAAAACTGCCCGAATACAAGATCCGATATTCGGTTCGCGCCGTTCGTACAGTGTGCACAACGCGGCGCGAACATCGCGCGGCCCAAATTTGCCCATGCTCTAGCCTCCTGGGCTCTGACTCGGCAGACCAAATTGTGCAAGTTCAGTTTCATCATCTCATTAGGCAAATACTTGCTGCACATCTGCGCAAATATGTCAGCAAGCGGTTGAGGCCGTCCTCCCGCTACTTCTTTATGTACTCATGAGTCATGACCGAAGGTATGCTGTATACATACAGGTGCAGTGCTACTGGTACGTAATGTACAAGAATATTAGCGACGACTAAAGCGACGATCTGTACTACATGCGTCAAAAGTGATGAACCGGTACGTCTGAATCCGTGCGCAGGCTGCACGCCACATGTCGCCAAACCGATGGCTGCTCTGTGCGCATACCATATATCCGCATCTTCCCTCGAGCTAGCCGGCCCTAGTAGTCGCACAATCAATGGGATGGCGTATGGTGGACATAGACGCATTTACATGTAGCATTGGAGAATGCTACATCTTGCCAAATGTAATCTCATGTACGCGGTGCACATTTAGGGTCGTCTAGGATATTTCTATGCCCTACGCTGAGAACATGCGAGGTGATGTTACGGCCATCTTGCGTCGCGAGCCCATGGCTGCGCTTGGCGATTGCGCTTAAAAAATTGGCGATACCCGCCCGCTAGTGCGCACCGCCGGGAGTCAAGGAAAACGGAAACTGCCAGTCAGCAATAAAATGCGCAAGAATCGCAATGTAAGCGCTCTGTACATAGGGTCAAAGTGCGGCTGTAAACTGTGTGCGGTACTTAGCCGCACCCGCGCCCGCTAAGTCCGCGCTAAATCCACGCACAGTGGTTCATGCGCGGCGGGCCCGCCTCACTGCAATGAAATCTGCCCACTGCGAGAATCGAACCTGCGCACGGGCGTCCGCGCGTATGGAGAGCGCCGCTTAATCGCTCAGGCCGCACGGCAGGCTGAAAATAATTAGGACACTTGGTTTTGCAATATAAATATATACCGCCCAGTACGGGTACCGAACGGCTCGCTGTATCGCGTGGGGCACCGATTTGAAGATGAGCTGTCAAAAATCCGTTCACTAATTTTGACGCCTATAGTACGCAGCAGTTGATGATGCTGTGCTGATTCACAGCACGCGCGAGCAGCAGCACCGCGCGCGGATACCTGGACCCGTACCAGTACCTGTACCCTGTACTACAGACCGCCCGTACCCGTCCGTACTACCCGCCGGGATGCGCGCGCGCGGGTAGCTTTTAGGTGGCTTGCTGTTGATTTTTTGGTACTGTTTTTAGCGATGGACCTGGCCTTATTCTTTTAGTTCACATCACCGGTAGTACCCGCCGGGAGCGATTATTCCTTACGTCCTACATGAAGTCGCTACCCTCCTTACTGTATGCTACAGGTAACTGCGCTGTTCGCGAAGTCGCGAATAAATAGTCGCTACCCCTCCGGACACTGCCAGAAGCGAACACTCGTACTCAACTTCCCAGTGCTTGTAGCAGACAGTGGCTACCGGACGCTCCCTGGGCTGACTCAACACCCTGACACAAGACTCGTCTTGCGCTTGCACTTATAGCCCGGATACCAGGAGGCGATGGTGGCACTTCGCTGCGCCGTTGCAACCGCAATGTGCTCTGTGCTGTGCCTCGCGACCGTCGTGGCGGGGGGAACGTGCAACGGCATGGGTCGCCGTTGGTGCACCACCGCCCACCGCGCTCGCGGTCCATGCCCCAAGCCGTGCCTGCTGGAGGTATGTTGCTAGTAGAGCTCGCTTGCTAGTAATTCAGATGGCAGATGAGATGGCATTGTCGGCTTTCTGTCACCCCCACCCGCCCTGTCGGCCTGTCGCGCCCGCCCCGGCCCACATATCTCGACATCACATCGACATAAGCATGCCGCGGGCTGGCGTGGGGGGGGAGGGGGAACTGTAAACGCCTTCTCTCAATTAATCGATGTTTACTAGTAAGATGTTTACCATGATCAGAAAATTAAACCGCAAGATGATCAGCAAGAAAGGCTTCACTACCTGTACGGCCACGTCGTCGCTCGTGATAACATGACTGGCACAAGCAGCCCTTAACAGCGGCCGGCGTGTAGCTTACCTGTAGAGCTAAGTCTTTAATAAGCCGCAACTCATATTGTAAATCAGTACTTCAATGCAACATATCGTAGGAAGAGCGTACGATATCATTGAAGTACTGATTTACAATATGAGTTGCGGCTTAAAGAGTACGACTAATCCGAAAATTGTGCGCTGCGTGTACGGATGACCCATCCATACGATATATATTTACATCGGGGCTTTCACAAAAACGCATCCATACGAGCAGTCCTTATTAGCAGTCCTTATGAGCAGGGTTCCAGGTTGTTCCAAAGCGACTATTATCAGCACTGTGAGCTCGAATATATTGTGATGCGCTTATTGTGAGATGGTGTTTGCCCTGCTGACGTCGGCACCGGTACGTGAGTGAATCGGCGGTGAATTCACGTACAATACAGAAGCGAAGCGCGTCCTCGACGATGTGACGATCTCCAAACTACAGATAGGAAGCATGCTGACATCAGCGGTCGCAAGAGGAGTCGCTACGGGTAGCGTAACCACGACCACCGCGTCGACGTTGGCGGTCGGGAACTCTCTGTGCACTGACGTTGCCCTTGGCGCCCGCGCATGTACACAGAGGTGCTCGGACAACAAGAACTCCAAGCCCGCGAGGGGGGGCGGCTGGAAAGACGTCAGGAAGCCCACCTGGGAGGAGCTGGCTCTGGCCGGTAAGCTTCGCGACTGCCGTCGATGCACCTGCTGATGTCGAAATACGGATGGAACACAGTCGAATGCCGCATCGGCGCTCCGGCCACCCTTTTTGTACAGCCGTCTGACACTTTACCTCGTCGCCACGTCAGCACCTGACCGAGATTGTGCGTCGTCGCCGGTTACTCGCTGGCTGGCAGCGGGGAATTGTAGCTTCGTGCCTGACACCCCCCCCCCCCCCCCCCCCCCCCCCCCCCAACCGCGCGGCTCGCGTGGCACAGGGGCGTACGAGTTTGTGTACACGGACAGTGACTGGCTCTGCCTCGGCACCTGCTGGTACCGGCCCGAGAACGCGCGCTGCCGGCGCTGGGACTACTGGGCGGGAAACCGCTACTGCAAGAGCTTGAGCTGCGGGCATGACGACCGCGACCGGTACAGCGGGTGCCATGCCGATGAGGACGGCAGGCGCAAGCTGCCGTGGCACAGGTAAGAGGCTTAGTCACAGAGGAGGTGTAGCAAGCAAGCATTGTTAGCACGAATAGCCGGCAAGTGGGATTACATGCCCACGCACACGCGCACGCGCACCTACACCCACACCCACACACGCATCCCTCGCAGTTGAATGTGGTCTGTATACGTTTAGTTGCTATATAACCCATGAAAAGTATATTAACTGTTTGACCACGGGATGCGTCGCAATTCACCTGATAGTTCGAACTGCCGACAAGTCTCTCTTCGCTCATCTGCGTGGCCAGTTGGCACAGTCGTCGACGTCGCCGTGCCGAGTGGCGACTGTGAATATATTGCTCGTAGCATGGTGCATATCGGAAATTGCACGCTCGGCTGGATAATCACTGTGCACCTGTGACGCAGGCCGACCTGCAAAGCCTGTCTGCACGTCTTCGCGACCGCATGCAAGGCGGAGCTCTCGGAGTGGGTCGCGGACGAGGAAGCTCGCGAAGCGGAGGAGGCCAGAGTGAGGGCGGCGCGGAAGCTCGAGACTGCAGCGCGTGAGGTCTGCTACGACCGCCACTTCGAGATGTTTCACACCAGGGCCGAGGAAGACCAAGAGAGCAGCAGCGGAGGCAAGCGGAGGAGCTCGGAGGACTCGTCAGAGGCGCTAGCGCTGAAGGAGGAAGCTGAGGAGATGCTGGACAGCGGCGCTTGGACCTGCCCTCCTGCGCAGTGCCTCACCACCAGCGTGCAGCTGCTGCAAGCCTTCAATGCCCCATCGCCGCCGCCGCCACAGCCGCCGCCGCCGCCACCCCCTCCCGCGGCGCCGTGGTACCATACCAATACCCTGGATGGCTACTGCAACTGGAACGGCTGCAACGGGCGGCAGGAGGGTGACATGTACTGCCGTCAGGGTGCTGAGCAGGTGCGCGACCGATGGCCACCTGTTGCCACTATGGCACGTGGCCCTTCTTCGCCCGTTGCAAAGGCCATAAGCATCTTGCGACATGTGCTCCCCATCGCAGTGTGTCATGGGATGCGGCGGGACATGGTGCCCCCCGGACGCCGAGCGGGCCGACTGGCAGCCTGTCAACTCCTCCACCTACACCGACCCGGCGCCGTGGTACCACTCCAATCCTCCAGGCGGCTACTGCAACTGGAACGGCTGCAGCGGGCTGCAAGAGGGCGAGATGTACTGCCGCATCAACCCCGAGCAGGTTTGCGGCTGATGCTCTCCTGCCTGTAATGCTGCCGCCGTGTCGTGCCGTGCATTACGTCATAATGTCGTTCTTGCTGTTAATGTACTGGCGCGCCCCTGCCAATGCGAGATTGGGCCAATGTTAAGGACATATCGATTCAGTCGTAGATATTACATGTTAAGAGATATGAGCAATAAGCAGACAAACTACAGTAATGCACACTGTGAATATAGCAGCATGTCGGACATTGCATTAGCTTATCCGTAGTACCGCATATTGTGATAATACTAAAATTATAATAACACTACAATAGTGTGTGAGCTAAACTCACCAGTCTCTTAGCATGTCGGACATTGCATTAGCTTGTCCGTAGTACCGCATATTGTGATAATACTAAAATTATAATAACACTACAATAGTGTGTGAGCTAAACTCACCAGTCTCTTAGCATGTCGGACATTGCATTAGCTTGTCCGTAGAACCGCATATTGTGATAATACTAAAATTATAATAACACTACAATAGTGTGTGAGCTAAACTCACCAGTCTCTTAGCATGTCGGACATTGCATTAGCTTGTCCGTAGTACCGCATATTGTGATGATACTAAAATTATAATAACACTACAATAGTGTGTGAGCTAAACTCACCAGTCTCTTAGCATGTCGGACATTGCATTAGCTTGTCCGTAGTACCGCATATTGTGATAATACTAAAATTATAATAACACTACAATAGTGTGTGAGCTAAACTCACCAGTCTCTTAGCATGTCGGACATTGCATTAGCTTGTCCGTAGTACCGCATATTGTGATTATACTAAAATTATAATAACACTACAATAGTGTGTGAGCTAAACTCGGCAGTCTCTTGGCATGCAAATGCGGCAATTGTAATAGACTAGAAATAAAATACAAATAGAAAATGTCTTGAGCATTTGCCCTTTCTTGAAAGAAATCTGACAGAAACATTTCAGCCGTGGTGCGAATTGATTTCGGAATGCACCAAGGACAGTGTTTAATTGTAGTGTATCGCCCAGTCATTATGGACCGGCTCACGTTCTTTATTTCCGATTTCCGGTTGCGTATCGTGTTTCATCGCGATCGGATATACGATTATGAGTGATATACCAGTACCTGTAACCCCCCCATCATAATCATCCGCAGATATCAACATCCACAGCAGGTGCTGTACTCGTATCGGTACTAATCGCCCTGGTAGTACCAGAACTCGAGTAATCAGGTTGCTTGCAGGCTGTTTACTGCACCGCTGGAAGGGAGGCAATTTACACCCGGTCAGGCCCGCCGTTTGTAGTCGATTGCCACCTGCGCGCTATTTTCTATTACGATGTAATCTGGTTTAATGTTGTAACTCTGTGATTTCTAGCTGGGCAGGTGTACGACACTGACGATTTCTGCCAATGCCTGCAGTGTGTCCTCCATTGCGGCGGGACTTGGTGCCCGCCGACCATCCGGCAGGACGTCTGGGCGCCGGTGGACTCATCCACCTACATCGCCGACCCAGCGCCGGCCCGGCGCACCAAGGCGGAGTCGCGTGATGAGGCAGAGCCGGCGCCGTGGGTCCCCCCGACCCAGTTCAACACCTCCATGTGCGGTGACACGGTCAGCGGCATCACGGCGGAGGAGGCGGAGGGGCTGCAGTGGGACATGACGCGCGCCCCCTTCCATCCGGAGGCCTCCGCGCAGATGGGAGCTGTGAATTCGGCGCCGATCGAGCGTGCCGAGCTACTTTATACCAACCTGATCGAGGACGACGCCGACTATGACGATGACGTGCTGGACTGGAGCCCGCTGCTGGCCCAGCAGGGCGACCCCGGCAGCGAGACCGTTGTCTTCCTCTCGGTTCAGCTGGCTGAGCTGCGCGGCGATGTGGATCAAGCGCAGCTGTTGGCTGCGGCGGCAGAGCTCACAGGTTGGCCGTGTACCTCCTCCTTATCCTCCTTCAGCCACCGCGCACATGCACACGCACATGCCGCCCAACATCAATAAGCTCTTTGCGGAAACTGACCGGGCGCTTCTCGCGGTATCAGGTGTCGCACCACGCAATCTCTTGATTCTGGAAGACCCCGCCGCCGTCACACTCGAGGAGGACAACCTGTCCACGGTAACGCACATCCCATAATTCTCTCGGATGCTCGGATAGGCGCGTTGCGGTGCTTGAGGCGCCATGGGGGTCTGATGGAGGCGGTGCGCTGCTTTTGCCACGATGTCAGGTGATCATCGTGGCGGCTACGCCTGACACTGCTGCTCTGGTGGCCAAGCTTGAGGGCACCAGCCAAGAGGAGGTTGGGGAGGTACTCAGCCGTACCGGCGGCGTCACATACATGCCCTCGTCCATGGGCGCCAGCACGCAACAGGTGCCGGCGGCGCTCGTTTCGAATCTTGGTGAGGCCCGCGTCCCCGCCGTGCCGCATCGCGCTGCACTGCTTTGGGTACATCGGGGAACGCTTGTGCTCCAAAACCACATTCATAACCCCTTGACGTTGGGTGTATTGGCTCTAGAATGCCTATACCTGAGTATCCATACGCTGATCCACGTAACTGGATGACGCATAGCCGCAACGCAATCTTGCAGATTGCGACTACGCTGCTCCAAAACCACATCTCAATCACCATGAAGTGTTTCTCTCCAAGTTCACCATGATCTCATTCCTTACCAACAGTCGTGATTAATCGGTGAACAACACCGGATTCTCGTCTCAATTTGGCAACTCACCGCCCAATGACCCAGTCCTATTCACAACCGCGTGTGTGTATGCTCGAAACCCATCCTGTTCCACGATTTCTTTCGATACGCGGTCCAGGGATGGGGGCATGCTGGGGTACTATTATGGGGCTCAATATGCTTGCTGAAGTGATACATTGTCCATTGTGTTGCGGCACACACAAAAAGACGACGGGTAAATTGCCGTATGACCTCCAAACTCGCAGTGCATGGTTTTGGAGCACTCAAAATGTTTGTTAGCAATCAGTTTGCTTCCAACCTTTGTGAGGTTTTTAAGAGAGGTTTGGCGCTGCTCCATACTCCTCTGCCATTGAACTCGCTGTAGCATGGATAACATGGTTTCGGAGCAAGGCGTGTCTTTTCTATAGCAGACGCTCTATGATAACAGTCGCGATAATTGTCACGAGCGCTCTGCTGAATTACCCCAATCCGTGCGCTCATATGCGAGCTCCAACCCAAGAGCGCGCCACGGCATGTGACCGCACTGATCTGCGTGCCCCCCCCCCCCCCCCCCCTGGTGATGTGACCTTGCAGACCATTTCCAACATGCGGGTGCCCTGGACGCGCCGGTGTACGTTGGCATCACCGCCGCAGCCGCAGCGCTTGCGGCGGCCGCGAGCCTTGGCCTTCTGCTCTGGTTCGCCATTCGCCACTGGCGTCACCCGCTTGCGACGCCGGCCTCGCCTGACGTCCCGTGGGGCGAGAAGCGTCCGTTTGACAAGATGGCGCCAGGCGCCAGCGACAGCGCTGCTGTCCCTGTGGACGTCGAGGATGTGAAGCTCGAGTCCTGAAGGGCACCTGCAGACAGTAATCAATGCCTGCTTCGGCTAGGTGGCCAATTGCTCTTGGCCATCTAAGCGAACTTGTATATAGCGCCACAAAAGGGCCAGAAATTGATCACGCAGGGCGTCTGCCCTTCAACCCCCCCTCCCCCCCCCCCCTTTCCTTCCTTCCGTGCATTGGGTGCAAGCCCATGCCAGCGTAGTAGTAGACAGGTGGTGTCCCACGCCATTTATCCGCCCTGCCTATAGCAGCGGGCGCTTGCTCTCGCTGCACCGCCCCGGAGGGCGACCCCACTTTGCAGCGGCATTTTTTCTTCTTCTTTGTTAATCGTGTTCTATTCAGGCAGGTCATGTTGGTTTCGCGTTTGCAGCAGACTCTGAGAAATATCCGGGAATTGCAGCAGACTGTAATATATGTACGTCGTAGCGCATCCATCCCTACCTGCCCCGGTGTGCTGCCTACTTGCCGGTGGGGACGGTGTCGCATCATGCATCCATTTGTCTAGCGCCATGCTGGGACACATACAGTTGCGCATTTTATTAGATGGGGATGCACATGCCACCAAGCAGCGCCTGGGTACCTACCGGCTGTTGGCGGGTATACATCAGCAACGGTACGCATACGCGGCGTGGTGGGTAATACATACAAGATCGGGCAGGCAGGCATGTAGGCAACAATGGCAAGCAATAAGCTGCGGATGCTGCTGGCGACCTTGCGCTGGCGATAGACAGTCCGTCACTGTACACACAGCATTGCTTGTATCACCTCCACATCAGCCCCAGCCCCTTTGTCGCCAATTATGGGTTTACGAATATATGGGACATGTGCTAGGGTTTATGACCTGAAACCCTAGAATATTACTGGACATCATTTGTGATCAGCCTTTATCATGCTACGGTTTGATCAAACCATATTATCCTAACAACTGCTCCACATACGCAGTGAGTTGCCATGGCACCACATGGGGCGTTTGAAGGAGCCTGCCCCACAAAACTGGAGTTGGTGCCCCACACGTGATGCCACCGCACATGCATAGAGCATGGCATGATGGGATGGCCGTGGATGGTTGAGGAATTATGCTAGCAGAGTGGTAAACACGTTGTTGGGCGCGGTGGGGCCGTATACGCGCGAATAACTGCACAGTGTGTGCTGATACCATCGCAACTGCAATGTTGCATCCTCGTCGAGTACCCTAAGAAGACACGGCTGACACGCGGATGCTCAAAGCATAGCAGGCACAGAATGCTGAAATAAATCTCATTAAATTTTAAAAAAGCCAAACGCATCAGCCCATATTATTAAGTTTCTTCTAGTGGGCGTATGACACGTTAAGGCACGTTTCGGACTACAAATGTAAAAAGCATATGCGAAACGTAACGTTCATGGCAATATGTGGCCACATCGTGGGCATGCAATTTGTACGGCACGTGCGTCTCAATGCCCAATAAGACCCGGTGGCGTAGCCGTCTGCCGGGTGTACTCGCGCACGAATAACCACTCGTACTTGACAGATGTCCCCATTGAGTGATGCGAACGGCCGCCACGCTCGATCCCGCCCCCTCTTTAAAGCAATATTTCCGACATTTTCGATGCATTGCAGTCCACGCCATTTCAGACTTCGAGTGCGGCTACTCGGCTCGCGGTGCCGTGCGGTAGGCAGCATGATGTAGCCACGCACTGCTACCGGAAAGCTTTGCCCCACGGCGAGGAAGCCTCGAGAACCGTCTCATAATGCGGGCGCATTCGACGATCACATCGCAACATTTTTTCTGTGATTTTGCTCGTAGGCTAGCGGAATAATCCATAAACAGGGTTTGTCCCATACCCTCAACAATATATTTTCAATGACTTTCACGCATGGTGGATGGCTATCATACCAAGAGTGGTGTCGTATGAGTAGTACGGGGGCAGTTGCCTTCCATGACTATTTGTGCACATGGATGGCGCGCAATGAGTGATTCTGAAGCGCTAGCGCCCACTCGCTTTGCTTTGCCTAAGTGAAAGTGCTGATGGGAACGGCTTTCACACGCGGCAATATCAGGTCTAGCGCGCCATCACAGCATTTCTCTCAAGCCGTACTACCCACCCTTAGCAACATGCACGCACGCGTGCACGGCCTCGAAACAGCCACATATGTGAATGTCGATTGAATACCCGAAACCAAGACTTGTGTGGAAGAGTGTAGTCATCACGGCGTACTGTAGTAGCCCGCCGCGGTAAATAATGCGCCGGTGCCGAAATGTATGCATAGCGACACCAATGCAATGAACGCGCGGGTGCCAATGCACTTATAATACGCGTATTATTGAAACCGATTATTATGAGAAGCCGTGGTGGCTTTCCGTAAATACGCTGTGTATATATCTAAGGCAAATTACTCGCAACGTCTTCGTCGTGGCGGCACTATTTATCCAAGAAATGTGTTCATCGACGGTGTGACGACGGACGAAACCCTAATCGCTGAGCAGATGGTCGCGTGAATTCTATACCAAGGTTTGTGTTCTAAGTTATGCCGCTTACTCGGCAGCACTTATCTATTGTTTTGACAGTAGTGTCATGTATATGCCATCACATCATGATGTAATATTTGCTGTAGTGCTGTACGCCAATATATATGACAATACATTCTCATCTGCCGGTGCTGGATATGCTGGCCACTGATGTCGTTAGCTACGACGCAATGCAGTAGTAGATATTGCCAAATAAAATAGAATTATTATGTTGCTGATGATGGTCGGCGCCCCCTCGCTGTGCTAACATTATAAACTGATAATGTTGTTCCTTTGCAATTTAGCTGCGGCACGCCTAGTTGTCCCACTTGTGTGAGTAAGATAATTATGAAATATTTGCGCGATCGATGTATATACTAGTCAATAACAACATATGCTACTTAATTGCTGGTGTCGGGCATTTCACCGCTGGTCACGAACGAGCCGGTACGCGGTACATCACAGTATGCTAGAAAGGTGCTATGCTGTGTCATCGTCTCAATAAATTATATTTGAATAATAATCGGTCACGATTTTGTGCAGCTAAGGAGCTGCAGCTGCTGTCGTCTCGTAACACCACCGAGTGTGTGAGGATATATCCTATACCCTCACTAACCCTAGATACCAGAACCATGTTAAGGCGCGTAGCGCGCGCCCGATGTCGGGCTGCGCCCGCGCCCTGTCGGCCGCAGTGCGCCTGCTGATATATCAGCACGGCGCCACGCCGACTGTAATCATAATACTCTCACCCTCACAACCTCGGAGTAGCACATACAGACTCTCGCCACCATAAGCGCACTCCCTCACAGAGTGCCGATGATGTGTCACGGTGCTGTGGCACACTAGTACCCCCACCATTACTGTACGCAATCTCATGAATAATAAAACAATTCCCCGCCGAACAAGCAGCAACTACATAGTAAAGCTCCGCACTACCGCAGGTGGTGGAATTTTTTTAGTGCTGGTCTCGGATGACGATGAGCATCCGCACTGCAAACACATACATTGCGTCATATTCTTGCCTTGCTTATACTGTCGGCCAATGTTTTTCATATCTATAATATTTTGCAGTCATTGTTCTAGCCTTGCTGCTGGCTTCTAGCGAGGCAGAGCCTCGTTGACGGAGCGCGCCAATACCAGCAAAGTAACATGCGGGTATTTTCTATAGCTGTCTTACATCACGAGTCGTAGTACTGCCCTAATGCCCGACTTTGCGAACCCGCATATGGATGACGACTAACTGGCTTATTGTTGTTAGGTCTCTCGTTGTCCTTTACTCCTTCATACAATCTCACCGCCGCAAATATCATAATTATATACTATAGAGCTATCCCATCCACCCCCCCCCCCCCCCCCCCCCCTTGCGCGCGCGCACCCTCGCCCGATCGTCAACACCGATATTGTTCTGATGAAGGTGCGCGATGATGCGCGATGAAAGCCACTGTACCAGTGATCATTTACGCTGACGATGACTAACGTCTTGATGTTACTAACAGTTTTTTGGCAGCATATACCTATATTATTGCCACTGTTGCCGTAATTACTACAAAGGTAATGATTAAGCTTGCTACTCTATATGTTGTAGTTGCTGCTACTTGAATATATATTTTTATGATTATTGATAAATCTTCATTACCCCGGTAGTAACATGTGTTCGTTTGCATCGCCCCCACCGTCCCTGATTTTAAATTCTTGATAGGGCGTATAACACTCACTCGCTACACTGGTCATATAATATTGATTCACTGACTGACTGACTGCTGATATATGACGTCCGATATACGATATATGACGTCCATCTACATGACGTCCGATTGACAATATAGGACGTATACGAGAACGCAATATAATAAAATCTACTACTGATTCGCCTCATGAGAAAACGACGAATCCAAGAATACGTGGGATACATATTACTGGGTGCATCACTAATGACGAAGCGACGACCAACCCAAGCCACGACGGTCTGCCCTGCCCGTCAGCATACCAAGCAGGGGGCAATGATCTCGCCCATTAACATGCCCACGACTGCCGCATAAATATAGTAAGCGAAGCATCGTCAGGCCATGATCCAAAATTTACCGTGCTCCGAAACCATGCGCTGCTGCCCCCGCGGCCAAACTCCAATAATCCAGTGGCCGGAGTATGCCTAGACGCAACAACGCTGATGCGCACGTGTGGCCAAATCTCACCAACCTCAGTCATCAAAGACGCTCCTTATTCCTTGCGCTGGCGGGGTCAGAATAATCTTCCTCCCTCATCCCCTTCCCCATACTTCCCAGAGAAGAAATTAGCACTCAGCGGCTCAGCGCAGCATTATTACTATTACTTCTCATGTTTGGCTCTTTGCCAAATATAAAAGCGCGCCAAGGTACTTGTGCCCACAGATGTATACTAGCACGTATGAGACAGTCTCCACCTTGAGACTCAAATACAAAGATGGTATGCGGTGGTGGTGCAGAGACCAAAGGCTTCAGTGTGTTGAGATAATAAACATTCTCACAAGGTTGCCACAACGCGAACCACACGGCAGTAGCATTACACCGTGCTTATATACTCGTAGTTTCAGGTATGTACACATCGTACTAGTACTGGTACACATGGTACTCGTACGAACCGCCCCTAGTATACGGTGCTCGTATGATTGTCACACTACATTCCTCCGACTTTGTGACGAGGTGTACGGCTGCTTCCTAAGGCAACTGGAACCTGTGAAGTGTCTCCCTACTAGCGAGGTTTGCAAGCTTGCGCGGCGACATCACGGAGTCGCAGCACATCCGCGTAAGGCGGGACCCCACATAGTTGTCCTACGTGGTACCCAAAATTGGGACCTCTAATTGGACCCCTTAGGAGGAGCTGGTGACTGCGCCCCACGCGGGAAGGCGAAGAGGCGACGGCATGAACAACAATACGCCGCTACATATATACCTCCCAGGGTGCCACTTCTGCTGCTTCCCACTATTTAGCACCCGGCAACCAAAGCGCATCCTTGCTCACGTTCTATTACCGCAGCGGATAGTTTTCGCTGCACTACTACTTGCCCAATGCCATGCCGAGTTACTGAGACACACGACGTTGGTAGCCTCCCAGTCGTGGCCGTTCTCCCCCCCTGGCGCGCCCTTGCAGCAATGCAGCGACTTACACAGCACAGACGCCTCGATATACTTGTCCACTAACAAGGGAGTAGCGACTATAATATATCGCAAGGCTCGTACAGTTCTCTACTACTGACATAAATCGACACCAGCATACACTATGATAACATTACAGTGCCCACTCTTCAGACGGCGGGGAATCAAATAAACAGTCCGGGAAATTGAATCAGACAATTTATAATACATAAACGCTGGCGGATGCTGATGATGTTTGTCGATAAGGGAATCACGGTGGCCTGGCATACTGTCGTAATAACCTCACTCATTTTGGTTTGCTAAAAAACACTGTTCTGCAATTCCCCCCCCCCCCCCCCCCCCCCCCCCCCCCTCCTCCCACTTGCGCAATGGGAGGGAGTCCATGTATTCATCTGGCAACTCATTACTATCATAGAAAACCATGAATATAAAAACATACCACGAACACAAAATGTACGGAATCTCCAGCTCCTCGGTGCAAAACAGCTCACTGTTTTGTTGTTCATGCATTACATGATGTGAGGTAGCCTATTGCGTGGCCTGCCTCGTGTGTCACAACGGGACGTAGGGCACGCCTGGCTACCTGCTCCCGCTTCAATCGGAGAGCCGGATGCTACTGGTGCCATTGTGTCTTGGCATAAGGATTATCTCACGCATTTGTCTCGTTCTTGCCTGGAGGGTGACGCCGGGTGAACACTCGTCGTCGTCGTGCGGACCCCTCACTGATCCGCCTGCTCCAGGGACACCCGCACCTCATGGCTGCGGACAGCGGCGGCCTCCCCGGCCTGCGGGGATTCCAGCACCAGGCTGTCGCTGATGCCCGCCAGCCTGTCGGCGCCGTTGAACAGGCTGGTCTGGCGGGAGTGGCCGGGTGTCCCCAGGGGCGAGTCCAGCGTGGTCAGCAGGCCGCAGGTGGAGGAAGCATCGCTGTTGTTGCGGCGGTGGCCGGGCGCGGCGCCCTCTTTGGCGGAGGCACGGGGCGGACGCAGGGGGCGCGCATGCGGGGGCGTCATCTGCAGCACCACGTCCTGCTTCAGCTCCCGCGCGCCCGCCACGCCGCCAGCGGAAGCCGCGTGCGGCGCCGCGCAGGCCAAGTCGCGAGCCGCGCGGCGCCTGAGGCAGCACATGACGGCCGTTCCGCCGATGAGCAGCGCGAGCACGCTCGCGAGGGCGATGACGGCGCCGGTGAGCAGGGTGAGGTTGCCGCCCTCCGGCTCCAGGTACACCACGATCACATCGCCCTGCTCCTCCGGGTTGTCCACCCTCGGGAAGTCCTCCGCGGGCATGGCCGCCCGCTGCACGCCGCTGCCCAGCACCGCCACCGAGCCAACGTCCGCCAGCCCGGCCACATTGAGCTCACGGGCGAATTCGCCCGACTCAATGGCTTCCCTGATGCTGCGCTCCAGGTTGTCCGCGTGGTCTGCGGTCACGCCCAGTGCGCCGAGGCGGACGACGGTGGCGGGCTTGCCGCCGGTGAGCTCCGACAGCGCCGCGGGCATGGGCTCTCCGTTCAGCAGCGCGCGGCGGCGCCCGTCGCCCAGCTGGGCCATGCTCAGCATGACGTCGGCGTCGGGCGAGCCGTACGTCGCGCGGGCGGCGACCTTGAGCATGGCGCCCTGCTCGGCGTCGTCAAAGCCGCCGACGCGGCCGCTGATCATCACGCTCACCTGCGCCTGGTAGCCATTCGGCAGCGCCTCCTCTGCGTCCTCGCCCGCCTGCGCCGCGAGGTCCGCCGCGCCGGCGTCGGAGCCCTCAGTGTCTGCGGCGGTGTCGGGGTAGAGCTCGTCGTAGCGCTCGGGGTCAACCGGATCTGTGCCGTCGCTGCTGGGCTCCTTGGCGCACCAGGTCCCCATGCAGGCGACGCAGTTGCCCACGCTCCGGCGGCACCATATCTGCCCCTGCTCCTCGCCGTTGCAGCCGTCCCAGTTGCAGTAGCCATTCTCCTCCCCCTGCTCGTACCAGGGCAGAGGAGCGCCAGGCGCGGGGGGGCTCGGCGGTGCGGGCGGGGCTGGCGGCGCCCCCGGCGGCGGAGGGCTGGGCGGGGCGATGTAGTTGGCCTGGTTGATGGGCGGCACGGCAGGGATGTTGGAGCACCACCAGCCGTTGCAGCCGGCCACGCAGTTGTCGATGGTGGCGAGGCACCACTCGCTTCCCTGGGCGCCGTCTTTGCATCCGTTGAAGTTGCAGTAGCCCTCCGTGCGCAGCGGGCCGTAGACCACCTCCTCGGAGTCCGACTCGGAGGGCGACTCGGACGGGGTTTCCGACTCTGAATCAGGGTTAAGGCTGGAGCCGCCGTCGCCCAGGTACTGCCGGAGGATGTCCCTGTCGGGGCGCCAGCTGCAGGTCCCGATGCTGCTCTTGACCAGCAGGTGGTTGGGCTCGGCCACGACGAACATCAGCGCGCCGTCGGAGGAGAACGTCAGCCCCTCGGGGATGCGGCCCACCACCACCTTGCTCTCTTGTCCTGGAACGGGGCGCCCGTCCTCGTCCAGCTTGAGCACACTCCTGGAGCCTCGGGACAGCACGTAGGCGCCGTCGTCGCGCGGGCGGTAGTACATGCCCGCAAAGTCGCGCAGCTCGCTTGAGCGCTCCGCTCGCCTCATCACCTGCTTGGCCCTCCCACTGCGCGGGTCCACCCGGTAGCTGGCCAGCGGGTCCATCTCCTGGCCAACGATGAACTCCTCGCTGTGCGGGTCCCAGGTGATGGCCTCCAGCCCCTTATTGTTGGACTGGCGGAAGTCATCGACCAGGAGGGTGCGGACGTGGCGGGGGTGGCGCTCCCAGGGCTTGATGTCAAAGATGGTGATCTGAGATTTTCGCCTGCCTGGCTTGTCATTGTCGGAGCGCTCCTGGCTTACCGCGAAGCGATGCTCGTACATCCAGGTAATCCCTGCATGTAGAGGCAGGAAAAGGACGGCACAAGCAAAACGGCAACACAGTGAGTGTTATTAATTCCGCGCGCGCCGCCTGCCAAGCCTGCCCCGCGCGCGAACGCGCGTACGAGTACTCGCGCTGAACTCGCCCATCGTCACTCGGTAATCGCGCTTCGTGGTTATAGCCGCGCGCGTCGGTTCGATTCCAGCTGGCGCCTGGCCTGGGGCGGAAACGCGAGCTCGTACCAGTATCTTCCATCGTGTGTGTGTGTGGGGGGGGGGGGGGGGGGGGGGGGATTTCAAGCCGGCGTTACAGGCTGGAGGAACACGGCATGTAGCCCCGAACGCGACTTGCATTTGAGAACATCGTGGAAGCGATACGCCCTATGCCGAACGTGAGGCGACAATTTCAGATCAAACGGCCGCCGCATTGACCGATATAAAGCGGCGCGGTATGTCAGCTGTGCATAGCGATGTGACACTGTGACAGGTCGCTTGCAACGATGGGAATACCTAAGCTCGCCGAATACTCACGGTTGCATGCGTAGCAAGCTTCCGGGTTGTAGATCACACGTGCGTAGGCGATCCGAGGAGGGCGACTGCATTTCATCTTGGGGACGAGGAAAGGGGCGGAGCGGCGGGCAGTGGCAGGGCGGCGCACCTTCTGGATCCTTGAAGCGCATATTGCCAACCTCGACGTATCGCAGATAGTCGCCATCTATGTCGTACTCAAACAGCCCCATCGGTTTGCGGGCAACGACCCACAGAGTGTTGGTCACCGGGGAGTATGTAACGCCAGATGCATCGGAGCGGATGCGACTGAGGCGAGTCTCCTCGCAGACACGATCGTAATCTCGCAGGTCCCAAGGTGAGGCAAGCACCGCGGGAGGCAGGGCCAGGGCAGCCGTCGCAAGGAGCACCGTGGCCCGGGCCAGAAAAGCCATACTGAGCCAACTGCCTATTTGCCTGAGAATGGGAGAGGTGTAGCTTGCGGAGCGAAATGAAAGCACCAACTGGCTGTAACCTCACGCGGTGGCAAATGGATCGTTTGTACTCTGCTGTAGCAATGTGGCGGGTATAGTTACCTGGACAGCGTCCAGAGAATATACACGGACAGTCGATATGCGAGTACGGGTAGCGGGGTTTGGATATTTATTTGTTGGTGGCCGAGGAGACGACAGGGCCCAGTGCCTAGCGAGTAGATTACGAACTGATCACTCGGAACACGGGACCTCTAGCGACTGCCTATGTATGTCTATTTATTACATAAGGGCTTGCACAAAAGCGCACAAGTAACAGAACTGCCTATGTATGTCGGGCACGATGATGGATTTTGTTAAGGAATATGGATTAGATGTCATCCAGGAGATAGCGTCTAGCCGTCCAGGTGTCGTCTGTCCTCGAGCACGTGCGCTATACTGCTACAAACGTACCGTCCCGATCCACCCGATATTATTGTACCACGAAGCGTACGCGTACAGCTGGCGGCCCGGACGAAAACCCTATTGCAGTATGTACCCCGAACCAGTCCGGGTATGGCCCATACCGAACTACATACACCGAATCAGTACTCGCCAAAGTACTGCTGTAGTAACAACTCGTAGTGTATTGCTGCTGAATTACGATAAAATGTCAGTACCCGTACTGGTACCGCCAGTACCCGGTCGCATCATCCACAGTAGCAGCAGATCAGCAGGATAAGTAATCCACCGCTTTCTACAAGCAGTACCTCTGACTGTACCATACACAGTCGCTTGGTCGATACGAGATCGACACATCATTTATCATAATGGTCGCGGCGGCGGCGGCGGCAGCGCGCCCGCAATACTAACCAAGAGTTTATTGTTCGCGGTTTTCGCAGCTAGACAGCGTGGATTTTGCATCAAAATATGTATCTCATACGGTGTCGGCTGGGAGTCTGGGACCGAAAGATCAAACAACACACAATATGATTACATGAGCTAGACGCAACATTCAAGAAATCCACACAGAAATCCAGAAGGAAATCCAGAAGGAAATCCAGCTACGGGCCAACAGAGGGGGGAACCGCCATGGTAGCCTCCGACCATGCATCGCCACCAGCCAGCCGGCGCTCCACGCAATAGGGACGCTCTCCCCAGCACACAATCCCGGGCCACTCCAATAGCGGCACTAGGCCGAATGTAATGTGGAGGCGCCAACAGGACAGGAAGGGAGAAAGTGCTCAACGAGTAGGGAATGCAGAGCCGACCGGGCCAGCAACGACGTAAGACGCCGGTGTCCAGCGCGCTTTGTTCCACCCAGCGCCAGATCCGCCGCCAGCTCGGTCGCGTCCCCTTCCGTCGAACGTAGAACTCCCTTCCCAGCACAACATCCCGGGCCACTCCAATAGCGGCACTAGGCCGAATGTAATGTGGAGGCGCCGACATGACAGGAAGGGAGAGGGTGCTCAAAGAACAGCGAACAGGGACTTGACCGGACCAGCAGCGACGTAAGACGCCGGTGTCCAGCGCACGTTGTTCCGCCCAGCGCCAGATCCGCGGCCAGCTCGGTCGCGTCCCCTTCCGCCGAACGTAGAACTCCCTTCCCGGCACATCCCGGGCCACTCCAATAGCGGCACTAGGCCGAATGTAATGTGGAGGCGCCGACAGGACAGGAAGGGAGAGGGTGCTCAAAGAACAGCGAACAGGGACTTGACCGGACCAGCAACGACGTAAGACGCCGGTGTCCAGCTCACACTGCTCCTCCGCGGCAGTGGCAACACGGGCGGGGCCAAGGCAACCAAGCAAGGCGCCACCCGTGCACGATCCCCGCCCCCATCCCCAGCCGGCGGTGGAGGCGGAGGAAGGGCCCGCGATTCCGAGGGCCGAGGACGGTCGTCGGGCCCGCCCAGGCGGCGGTGGGTGGGTGGGGAATCAGCCGCAAATATAGTCGGGTGTCTTCCAACGACTGTAGGCGCTCCCGGTCCGCGGCCGCCCTTTAAACTCGGATAAAGGGCGCCGCCGGACCGGCGCGCCGGCCGGTCCCGGCGGACCGGGCCGGCAGGGTCGTCACATAATCCTGACGGCGCTGCGAAAACCAGGGTTTCCTAGGTCGTTCCTCCCAAGGAAACCCTACAGTTTTGAGATTTCAAGGAAGGGTAGTGGGGGGGCATGCACATTGCGGAAACGAGCCTTTGGCATAATTACAAGGATTTTTGAGGGGCCATAGGGCTAAAGAGGCAGACCCGTGAAGGTGAACGAAGTGAGGGTAGAGCGGGTGTGGTTGTCGCGGTGCGACCCCATGGTGGGTGCGCCGCGACAAAGAATGGTGTGGACAGAGAAGCCCCCTGGTGCTTTTAAGCACACGACGAAGCAGCATCCGGGGACAGCGCCACTCGGGATGACTGCGTCGGGAACTCGGGAGCCGCACGCGAAGGCGCCGTACGGGAGTACGATGTCGATGCAACTCCTCGAGGCGCTGCGGGGTCGATGCAGCCCCTCGGGTGGTACGGCATACTAGCACCAGGCATAATAGCACCGTATTTGTGCCGTACCGCGCTTGCTAATTACTAGACGACGAGGGACACCCAACCCCAACTATTGGTTGTAAACATTTCAAGGAAGGGTGGGGGCGCATGCACATTGCCAACATGTCTTGGGCGCCGGCCGCAGGGCGCCGGCCAAGCTGGAGAGCAGCGGCCACGAGAAAAACGGCTGGCTACCGTCGCGCGGCCTGGGGGGGTGGAGGGGGGGGGAGCACACGATGTTGTAGTATGTTGTGTAGCCAGCTCCGCGCAACGACGGCTTGATGGCGCAGACCTGCTGAGTGTCCCGGGGGGCTGCGAAAGCAGCATGGGCACGATGTGCGGCGGCGGATCATTGGCGCCGACCTACTGCGTTCCTATGCCGTGAAAGTCGCTGGGGCGCAGGATGAGGTGGCAGCACGATGGGGCCGGACAACCGCGTGTCCGATCTGCGGAGGCGACCGGGGGACGAAACGGTGCAAATGGACGGCTTGACGGCGCGCCGACAAGCTGCATGCATGGGCCGCGGAAGTGACCATGGCACAGGGTGCAGTGACGGCCCGTTGGCGCCGACTAGCTCCGTGCGCATGTTCCGGAAGCGAAAGCGTGCGCATGTCGCAGAAGCGGCCGAGGCGCTTGGTGCAATGACGGCATGTTGGCTCCGACCCGTTGCATGCGTCGTAGGCCGCGGAGGCGGCTGGGGTACATAGCGCAGGGGTGGCATGAGGGCGTCGACCAGCTGCGTGCCCGGGCTGCGAAAGTGGCCAGGGCACATGTTGCAATGGCGGCATGATGGCGCCGACCAACTGCGTGACCGAGGCTGCGACAACAACTGAGGCACAGCGTGCAGCGACGGCCCGTTGGATGGCGCCGACCAGTGGCGTTCCGGGCCGCGGAGGCGATCGGGACACGTGATGCAGTGGCGGTCCGTTGGCGCCGCCCAGCCGCGTGTCTAGGGCTGCGAAAGCAGCCGAGGCTTGTTGATGTCTCACTAACGGGTTGTCTCACTAACATGTACTAACGGCGCCGACCATCTGCGTGCGAGGCGACCGAGGCTCATGGTGCAATGGCGGCCCGTTGGCGCCGACCAACTGCGTGTGCAGGTCGCGGAAGCGACCGGACACATGGTGCAGGGACGAGCTGCGTGCTTGCGCCGCGGAGGCGACCATGGCGCAGGGTGCAGTGGCGGCCCGTTGGCGCCGACCAGCTGGGCGTGCGGGTCGCGGAGGCGACCGGGGCACGGCGGGGTGCAATGGCGGCCCGTTGGCGCCGCCCGACTGCGTGCGCATGCCGCGGCGGCGACCGGGGCGCATGGTGCAGGGACGGCGGCCTGGCAGCGCCGACCAGCTACGTGACCGGGCCGCGGAGGAGACTACGGCAGATGGTGCAGTGAGGTCTAGTTGGTGCCGAGCAGCTGCGACGAGTGCATGCCGCGGAAGCGGTCGGGGCACATGGTGCATTGACAGTCTCGTGGCGCCAATCAACTGCGTGTCCGGGGCTGCGAAGGCCATGGAAACATGACGTGCAACGGCGGCCCGTTGGCGGCGCCTATCTAGCTGCGTGCTTAGGCCGGGGAGGCAACCGGGAGGCACATGGCGTAGGGACGGCTTGATGGCGCCAACCGGCGCGGGTTCCTGGGGGCGGAATACAGCGGTGGCCGGTTGGCGCAGAGCATATGTGTTCTTGGGGCTGCGAGGGGCTGCCCGATTGTGGCGCGGAGTAGCGCGTTGAAACCGCAGGTCCCACCGGCTCAAAATCGGTTTGCCCGGAAATGGCGGTCTTCTTCACCGGCGAGCCGAAGGCCGGCGGCATATATAGGGGGCTCTTGTGTCGCAAGGCGTGAAAAGAGTTCCCCCCGAATCAGTCGAACAATTGCCCGTGTATGGCACTGGTTGTCGGCGCAAAGAGCCGGCGCACGGTGCCCTTTGGACGAGCGTCGACCGCCTCCCGGGCAGCGAGACATGTCCTCGAGCTGGGCGCGGGGCATCACTTCTGAGTGACTTGTAAAACCAAAGACTTGCATGTCACGAAGACACGAGCTCTGTCGCTGTGCGACCCCATAGTGGGTGCGCCGCGACAATAAAGAAAGGTGGGGACGAACAAGCCCCCTAGTGCTTTTAAGCACACGACGAAGCAGCATCCGGGGGCATCGCCACTGGGATGACTGCGTTGGGAACCGCACACGGAGGTGCCGTACGGGAGTGCGATGTCGATGCAGCTCCTCGAGGCGCTGCGGGGTCGATGCAACCCCTTGGGCGCAACGGCATACTAGCACCGGGCATATTAGCACCGCATTTGTGCCGTGCCGCGCTTGCTAAGTAGACGACGAGGGACACCCAACCCCGACTATGGGTAGTAAACATATCGCGAGCTATGTTCGCGAATACAACAACTCGCGAACTCCGGAGAAGCGCGAACTGCACCGCGAGCAGGCCGTAGTTTGCAAACTTTCAGTCGAAAATCCGCGAGTGAATTCGCGATGAGTTCGCAGACACTTCGCGAACACATCGAGTCATCACGGTGTTATCGCGGCCTTAGGCCGCGAAAATTCTGGGGACTGAACTCGGAAGACTATTGCGGTAGGCTAATTGATTCTCGCTATCACAAAAAGACGGATAGCGCCGCGGATACGCTACGGGTTCTCGTACCGATACAAGGTAGTCGCTGATGCGAGTACGAGTAGTTCTAAACGACTACGCGTGCGTGTTATTCGCGAACGAATTCGCGAACTACGCTCGCGAAATGTACATTATGGCAGTTCGCATATGGAATTCGCGAGCTGTTCGCGCTAGCCGTATCGCGAACGCACTGGCGAAAACAGTTAGCGAGCTTTTCGAGCTGGAATTTGTTCGAGCTGTATGCAAGCATTTCGTGAGCCTTGATTCTGCGTAGTGGAAGTTCGCGCGAAAACATGGGGACTTCCCACAAAATGTCGCGAAGTCGTGTTCGCGAAGTGGGACTTCGCGAAGGGTTCGCGAATGAATTTCGCGAGGGCCGACCCCAACTACGGGTACATGTCTCAACCAGAGTTGCGCTGAAGGGCCTGTAGTTCGGGGTAAGAATTACTTCAGCATGAAGTTCCAACTTCAGCTGAATTCATCCTGAATCATGAATACCGTTTACATGAAGTCCCTCTAGAAATATGAGTTGTAAGTGTGGGGCCCGGCTGCATGATTGACTACCTCTGAATAGTCCAATTCCGTAGAGATATTGTCCTCTGCCGCCCATTAGGGTGTCCTACCGGCGTAGGCTGTATGGCCAAGATGTGTGGCGGATAGTATTGAATAGCCGCTATATCAATAGAGTGGTTAGTATTGACGCGCGCGTTTGAAATGTATTGGTAAATACAAACGCTAGAAACAATTTGAGATTCGTATAAATATGCTATGATGGTTGGCATATGTTATTCTTGGCACTAGCTATTTTGGCCAATATAGCCGGCCATTGCTTCCTTGCTGGCGGCTGCCGGACGCCACACATGTTAGGATGATCTATTAACCGCAACGCACAATCAAACACCAAGCCACACCAACTTCTCAATCGCGAGCTATGCTTTACATTTTACCACGTTCGCGCTCACCAACCGTACACTCATCTCCTCACGATACCAACGAATATTGACGTTGCGGAGCCAGCCTCGGAGCATGCAGTTAATGCCGGT
>VCJN01001160.1:0-15341 GCA_006384855.1 Tetraselmis striata | reverse complement strand
GTGCCGCGGCACAAGCCAGGTCTACAGAACGGTCAAAACCTAGTTGACCGTCAATGTCTCTCACATTCCTGATCCTTTGCTGCACATGGTGCATGAAATGGGTATCTGTCGCATTCGCGCATGTTGGTGTTTTTGGGGCTGTCACAGATTCGGCATCAGAGCGCAGGGCGCAATGGCTTAGGCAACCACACAGCTAGATATATATTTAGTCAATGCAAGTTTGCAACGGCTCAACCGCGGAGGTGATGGTGAGTGGAAGTGCTCGGAGCATCTTAAAGTGGGAGCGGCGAGCCGGACTTGAGCTGCGGGGACTGTGGGCAGGAAGAGAGTAAAAGCATAGCGCCCGGCGGGCCGGGAGACATGCGCGCGCGTGCAATATAAAGTAGGCGCGTGCGACATGTGCCCTGCCGGTTCTAGGGTATCGGCCGGAGCTAGGGTATCGGGCAGAATCCAACAACACTACCGTACCTGTAAGTCGGTCTATTTCAAGGAAGGGTGGGTTGGCAGGCACGCTGCCGAAAAATGTTTCGGCAGTATTACAAGCTTTTTGGAGGGGCCAGAGGGCCAGAGGGCATAAGAGGCAGACCCGCGAATTCGAACGAAGTGAGGGGAGGGTGGGCGTGGCTGGCGCGGCCCGACCCCATGGTGGTGCGCCGCGACAAAGGAAGGTGGGGAGAAACAAGCCCCCCTTGTGCTTTTAAGCATACGACGAAACAACATGCGGGAGCAATGCTACCCGGAATGGCTGCGTCGGGAACGGCACGCAGATGGTGTGATGATGCTACGGGGTCGATGGAATACCACGGGTGGTACGGCGTACTAGCACCGGACATAATAGCACCGTATGTATGTGTGCATACCGCACCTGGTAGGTAGACGACTAGAGAAAGCAAACCAAACTACTAGTGATAAACATGTCAAGGAAGGGTGGGGGCGCAGGCACATTGCCAACATGTCTTGGGCGCCGACCGCAAGGCGGCGGCCGGGTGGGAGAGAAGCGATCGCGCCTAGAAGAAAAACGGATGGCTACCGTCGCACGGCGGGGCGTGCGAAGGGCGGGCCGGGGGGAAGCGGGCGATGTAGTCCGTAGCCAAATCCACGCAGCGACGCTCGATGGCGCCGCCCAACTGCGTGCAAGGCCCGCAAAAGAAACCAGGGCACAAGGTGCAGGGGCGGCCGGATGGCGCCGACCAGATGCGTGCCCAAGGCTGCTACAACAACCGAGGCACAAGGTGCAGTCAGTGGCGGCCCGTTGGCGCTAACCAGATGCGTTCCTGGGCCGCGGAAGCGACAGTGGCACATGATGCAGTGGCGGCCACATGATGCGTGCGCAGGCCGCAGAGGCGACCGGGCGGGCGCACGGTGCAAGGACTGCCTAACGGCGCCGACCAGCCTGCGTGCCGGGCCGCGGAAGCGGCCATGGCGCATGGTGCAGTGGCGGCCCGTTGGCGCCGACCAGCTGCGTGCGCATGTCGCGGAGGCGACCGGGGCACATGGTGCAGTGACGGCCCGTTGGCGCCAACCAACTGCGTGCGCATGCCGCGGAGGCGCAGGGGGCGCATTGTGCAGGGTCGGCCTGACGACGCCGACCAGCTGCGCGCCTAGGCACGCGGAAGCGGCTAGGGCACACGGTACAGAGACGGCATGTTTGAGCCGAACAGCTGCGTGGGCATGCCGCGAAAGCGGGCGGGCCACGTGGTGCCATGGCGGCCTGATGGCGCCGACCGATTGCGTGTCCGGGGCGGCGAAGGCGATCGAGGCACAATTGTGCAGCGGCGGCCCATTGGCGCCGGCCACCTGCGTGCCCAAGCTACGGAGGCAACCTGGGGCCACATGGTGCATTGCAGAGGCGGGTTGATGGCGCCGACCAGCGCGGGTGCCCGGAAGTTGAATACAGTGGTGAATACAGTGGTGGCCGGCTGGCGTCGACCGGCTGTGTTCTTGGGGCTGCGAGGGGTCGCCCGGTTGTGGCGCGGAGTAGCACGTTGAAGCCGCAGGTGCCACCGGCGCAAGAATCGTTCCTGCCCGGAAGTGGCGGTCTTCTTCACCAGCGAGCTAAAGGCCGGAGGCATGGGGGGCTCTTGTCTCACGAGACGCGACGAGAGTTTCCCCCGAATCAGTCGAACGGTTGTCCGTGCGGCGTGTGTCGGCGCGAAGAGCCGGCGCACGATGCCCTCTAAACGATCGTCGACCGCTTCCCGGCCAGCGAGACAGGTCCTCGACTTGGGCGCGGGGCGTCACTGCTGAGTGGCTTATAATACCAAAGACCTTGCATGTTACAAAGACACGAGCTCTGGCGCGGCGCGGCCCCATGGTGGGTGCGCCGCGACAAAGGAAGGTGGGGCTCGTGCTTTTCCCCCGTGCTTTTCAGCATACGACGAAGCAGCATCCGGGAGCAACGCTACCCATCCAGGATGGCTGCGTCGGGAACCGCACGCTGATGGTGTGATGATGCTGCGGGGTCGATCCAGTACCACGGGCAGTACGGCATACTAGCACCGGACATAATAGCACCGTCTCTGTGCCGTACCGCGTCTGGTAGGTAGACGACGAGGGAAAGCAAACCCCAACTCCTAGTAGTAAACGTTAATAGTTGAGCAGCAGTTGCCCGGTTCCCTCGTTTTTTTTTCGCCTCCGGGGCATGACCGGCACGAGTGAAACCCTTGCAGTGTACCCGTACGACGGCCGTTCAAGCAGCAATACAGATACGGAAAGCCCTGGGTAGGCGACGCTTCGTTTTAGTCAAGAAGCGAATTGCTGAAGCATTTTGCAAGGCTAATTAGACGTCAAGGGCGGAATTTCTATTAATAACGTTTTTCGATCACCGTCTAAAACAATGCCATCAAAATACCAGGCACTGACCACGAAAGGTCCCCCCTTCCCGTTTGCTGGGCGTCATTGGCCCATTCGAGTAATGCGAGTCTTCCCTCCTCGTGCTCTCGCCGCACCTCTTAGTATTTGTGACGATATGCTGCATTATTTACATAAGCATTGGCATTGGCTGCACGCGTCCTCGCCGCGGCTGATAGCCTATACCGGGGCGGGGGTCCCTTTGGTTCCTGGCAGCTAAGCGACTTCGTGGTTCCCTTGGCTCCACCTTGGTTCTTGGCTCCCTGGCCTCCTGCTCGACCTTGGTTTCAGGCGTATGTCTCTCTTTTGCTGGCAGCCCTTCATAGTTGCTGTTAGTTCTGTTTGTAGTGCGCATTTATGAAAGCCCTGATGTAACAAATATAAAATTTATATGAGCTAGCAGCAGAAGGCGGTATCAGGAAATCACAAAAAAAGGACAATCAGAAAGGTCCTTAGTTAGTATTTTTACAGCGACTGGTCGCTACAAAATAAAAAGGATTTATTCTGGATTTAATACTTCGCGCTCATGAACTTCCCTCCCTCCCGTACCAGCACCATGGTACTGACCCTTAATACTCAACATGCAGTTGCAGTTGATGTCGGACCTCTACAGTAGCGCGCTGTTCGGTGCAGCCACACACAACCGGGTGGCCTGCAGCCGTGACCGTCTCCCTCTTGCAGCCCCCCTCTTGCTACATATCGATCTCTCATTGCTATGGCTATCGTTATTTCGAGTCATGCCACCCGCAGGGCGACACCAGCCCTGCTCGGAGCTGGGGCATGCACTCTTCGGATCAAATTTTGGTGCCCCCCCCCCCCCCCCCCCCGCCCCAGCCAATCCCCCGCCGCTTGCCCTATGAACTATGGGTACCAGCCCCCTAGGCGCATCCGAGGACATCTCTACTGGGTTCTTTCACTGGGTCAGCTTTACCGGCTATATATACCCCCGTAAAAATAGTTTTATTACACTGTTGGTGTGTCTCCAGCATCACGTAGCGACTATAGGGCGCATTGCACCCGCCGCGACATTAGCAGTCGATAAACACGGGGCGCAGATCGACCGAAGCCGCCGATGAGGTTGGTTGCGGGGGCGTTGCCACAAGGGCGCATAGCAATGGGAAATGGCTTCCTGCGCGACCCGTCCCTACCAAATTGTGCCTATTGCTACTATACTCGTGGTCAAAGGATATGCATCCGGTTGGACTTGTGTAGTTCTGGCTGCATCAACTACTGTGGGTAATATGAAGCCTTGCTTCGAGGAACGCATCACCGAGTAGCGGCTATTGGAGCACCGTGGTCCGTGGTTACATATATATATTTTTTGGTTTGGCGGGGGGTGTGTGTGTGGGGGGGGGGGGGGGGGGGGGGGGGGGGGTTGCGTAGTCCGACCAGCGGTCCGACTTGGGGGGCCTGGCCTCAGATGAGGACGGAGGTTACGACAACGGCGGTGGTGCGAGGTGCTTGAGCCGCCCAGGTCTGCCTGATACCTTCTCGCCAGCTTAATGTGTCACCGGCTGGCCGCGTAGGTTGGAGCCAGTCGCGCCGAGGTTTCGGCGACGGCAGCTGCGACGACCTCAAGGCTTTCCCGACCGCCTATCCATCCGCACTATCTGCACAGGGAAAGGAAACTCCGACGTTTGGCCCGCGCAACGGTGCAGCTGAGCACAATTGCACATTTCGAGGCACGCAAAACCCACAAAACTCCGTCACTCCTCTCGTCGACTTCGTGTGGCTGCCTGACTACCTGTGCCGCGTACACTGCGCGTGCTGGTGACACCTTTGTTGCTTTGGGAAGCAGGCATGACCGTCTCCACGCCGGCGAAACAACAGCTGGGCCAGCAAACAGCGACCCTTCCTCGCTCGTTCTTGCAGCTGCGCACGGCCAGCAGCGGAGCGGCAGTGCCGGCAGGTACGAAGACTTTTAAAAAACCCGCCGCCCTGCCGCGCGACTCACAAACCGCGCAGCAGCAACGAAATATACTGTGTACGCCTATGCACGTGATGGCCGACTAACACTCGTTCGCTTGACTCGCAGTGCGGTGAGATTTATTTTCGGTTCGAAATTTGTGCGTGATATGATACATATAAATACGGGTGCGAGTACAGGTACCCGGATGAGGGTGACGTGACCCCGCACTGCTCGCGGAAGGCACGCCGCCACGGCGGATCACGGGGGCGGCACGGGGCTATCACGGTTATTCTGGTCTGCTGGCTCGCGTGCACACGATCCGGTAGTTCCCTGATAAAGGTACCCTGTATTCAAAGCCAGTGAATTTGCCCGATTATGTAGCGACTAATGCTTTGAAGATGTACTGTACTATCTATGCATGCTGTTTTTCATTCGTCACACCATACCGGTAGTGACAAGCATACTGCAATTGCTGTGCTTAAAATTTCGCAATATCGCTAACATTTAAACGGACAAGGCTCGTGTCGTATCTCCGCTAAGGTCCTAACTAACCGAGAAAACCCGCAACTTAACTGCTGAGTTCCGCCTGTTTTATTACAAAATGGTGCGAGCAGTAGCGACTAATAATACTTATATATGAATAATGGTAATAATAAAGAATAAGGAACTTTGATACCTGCTGGTATAGCTGCCCCATAGTTGCGCAGATCGCGCTGTATGATAATCCTTGGTAAATCCTACAAGTACAGTACAGCACCGATAAATGCTGACCCATAATCGTACCAGCACAGATACTCGTACCCGCCTGTCGTAGCGACGCTACTACAGGAGTACTGGTACGTGCGTATGGTAGAAGGTGACGTCACTTCCGCTCCGCTGCCGTGATGCGGTCCGATGCTGCTGACGCGTCCTTCGCACCTGATGGCCAAACTCGCCGCTCGCGACTGCTCGCCCCCCCCCAATCGGCGTCGTCCACGTCGTCTGGAATCGGACCTAGTACAAAGCTGATGGCAAACCCGACTCGAGTCCCATCAAAACCAAAGGACACACACAGCTGCATCACATCTCTCACGAGTCAGCCTGGTTCCCGCCCCAGTAGTGTTTTTTCGACATACAGTATTGCCGACAGCATGCCTGCTGCCGTTGTCCGCCTCGCTCAAAAGGACCACGAGGTCTCCTCCGATGGAGGCCCTCAC
Organism: Tetraselmis striata; assembly: GCA_006384855.1. Lineage (NCBI taxonomy): Eukaryota > Viridiplantae > Chlorophyta > Chlorodendrophyceae > Chlorodendrales > Chlorodendraceae > Tetraselmis > Tetraselmis striata. Next base: position 9,386 of record VCJN01001160.1, on the reverse strand, counting down.
CGCTCGCACAAAGCTGCTGGTGAGCTCCTTCCAGCCTGAGCAGTAGGCGGCCCCGCACGCTGTTGTGGCTATCGAAGTCGAGTTGCGTCATCTCCTGCCAGCCTGCCTTGGACCCAATGCCCATCATGGCCCCGGCTCTGGGTAGTAGTCGCACCACGGCCGCAGACAGCAGCGCGGATGTATTGTATTTACTTTGAAAAGCGGAGCGAGAGGATTAGGGCGATCGATTGTTGACCTAGTTTTGACGTCCAGCGGCTTCGCTCACATCCGACCACCTTGCGCAAGTCCTGTCCCTCGTGCCCCCCCATGCCCGTCATCCGTAGCTATTGGGGTTAGTACTGGCTCACTGATGCACAATCATCCGTGTTTTTTGCAGAGAACAGTATGAGCTCGGGGCCAGTTTCGGTGGACAACATTAACCCGAACCTCGTCAAGGCGGAGTATGCCGTGCGCGGCGCCATAGTGGCGCGCGCGGGGCAGCTAGCGCAGCAGCTCGCCGCTGGCGAGCCCCTTCCATTCGACAAGCTGGTCCACTGCAACATCGGCAACCCGCAGCAACTGGGGCAGGTGGGCCAGGAACTCCCGCCGTTGTCTTCTCGGAAGTGACGCTCTCGATAGGCTGGTCGGTGCCGCTCGAACGGGCTACATCGGTAGTCTGCGCGCTGCATGTATTCGATCAAAATCTGCAGGGTCAGTATTACGTGCCATGATCTCAGTACAGCGCTCTTCGGCGGGTGGGTGCGATTACTTTGGAGTCATACAAGTTTATCAATAGCTGATTGGAGCATGGAGATAGTTACGAATTACACCTTGCCACATTATTCAGTTGTGCGGCCCCTGCCGTTTTGCAGAAACCCATCTCCTTCTTCCGCCAGGTCCTGGCTCTCTGCGACTATCCCGAGGTGCGCGCCGTTTACCACATTCTTGCAACATGAAATAGTGTCTGCATCGGTGCCACCTGTAGTTATATGACCATGTAAGAGTCCGCTGAGTGTTGCCATCCTCCGCCCCTGGCCTCAGCTCCGGGACCAGGTGCCAGCGGGGACGTTTCCCCAGGACGTTCTTGACCGCGCAGAGTACCTTCTCAAGGAGGTGAAGAGCACCGGCGCCTACAGCGCCAGCCAGGGCGCCCTTGCCTGCCGGAAGATGGTGGCAGCAGGCATCGAGGCGCGTGACGGCTTCCCATGTAACCCCGAGAACCTATTCATGACTGACGGCGCCTCTCCCGCGGTGCACGGCGTGATCAAGCTGCTCATCCGCGGCGCGAGCGACGCCTTCTTGGTCCCCATCCCGCAGTACCCTCTCTACTCTGCTGGCATCCAGCTGGCAGGCGGGACGCTGGTGCCGTACTACCTGAACGAGTCCAAGGGCTGGAGCCTTGAGACAGATGAACTCACTAGCATCCGCGCCACGGTGCGCCCCCCCCCCCCCCCCCCCCCCCCCTTCCCCCTCTTAACGCACACACAAAAATCTTCCGTAGTGAATGATCTTAATTGCGCAGCCAACTAGCTGACCAGGCTTGCTTGCTAACCTTACCTCTCGCTCCCTTGCCGGCATGCCCACAGGCACAGTCTGGAGGCCTTAACACGCGCGCCATGGTGGTCATCAATCCTGGCAATCCAACTGGTCAGTGCCTGACGCGGGACAACATGCAGCAGATCATCCGCTTCTGTGTGGCCAACGACCTGGTGCTCATCGCGGATGAGGTGTACCAGACAAACGTGTACGTAGACTCCAAGGCCTTCCACTCGTTCAAGAAGGTGGCCTGCGAGATGGGCGAGGAGACAGCACCGCTGCAGCTGGTGTCGCTGCACTCGGTGTCCAAGGGCTTCACGGGCGAGTGCGGCCGGCGCGGGGGTTACATGGAGGTCACCGGCTTTGCACCAGCAGTGATGGAGCAGCTGGTGAAAGCGTGGTCCGTCAACCTCTGCCCCAACCTCAACGGCCAGATCACCATGGCATGCACCATGACGCCTCCCAAGGAAGGCGAGCCGTCCTTTGAGCTGTACACAGCCGAGCGGGACGCCATCTTCTCCTCGCTGCAGCGCCGCGCCGTGTCGCTGAGCGCTGCGCTCAACCGCCTTGAAGGCGTGTCATGCCAGCCGGCAGAGGGCGCCATGTACTGCTTCCCCTCCATGGTGCTGCCCCCCCGCGCGGTGGAGGCGGCGGCCGCCAAAGGGCAGGCGGCTGACTTCATGTACTGCATGGAGTGCCTGGAGGCCACCGGCATCGTGATGGTGCCTGGCAGCGGCTTCCGGCAGCGCGCCGGCACATGGCACTTCCGCACTACATTCCTCCCCAGCGAGGAGGACATCGGCCGTGTCATTGAGAGCCTGACGGCCTTCCACAGCAAGTTTCTGAAGAAGTACAGGGACTGAGCCTAGTCCATAGAAGTGCATCGCCACCACAATCACTTGTTCACGTCATGTAGTAGTATGGTATTTTATGATTTAACACGCCAAGCCCGGAGGCCTGAGGGTTGCTAAAGGGTATCACCCAACCCCCATTGGGTGTATGTAGTAGTATGTAGAACGGACGATTCAATCACGGACTGCAGAGGTCATTTATAGCCACAGCTTTTGGCTAACTTGGCACGTAACATATAAGAACCATCGTGTTTCGAGTAAACAAGCAACCTTCTGCAAGTGAGGCAATGCACGTTTTAACGATGCTGGTCGCACTCATCTCAATTTTCCAAGGGTATGCTCACCCATGGACAGTACCGCAGCTTTGAGGCACACACCAGTAAATTGCATACAACCAAAAAGGCTCTGCCACGCCAAAAACTCATCGAGTCCTTGCGCTAGTCAGTGTGGTGGTGTGATTAGCTCAGTCGTTTACTGCCCCATGGCATCCGTCACTGCTGTTCAGTTCTCACTGCTAACACTTCCCGGCTTAATTTGGTGGTCTGCCTTGGATGATGCTACCCCGCTGCCTATGCTCGAGTACGCTTTTTTTTCACCGTGTTGTAGCCTGGGCTATTGACAAGGAAGGGTTATCTGAAACTGACTATAGATTGATTTCCGCAGGGGCAGGAAAGAAAATCGTGATGACACCTCATAACTGCGAATTGCTGCCTGCTGAACAATTTATATATATACTTCATTCTTGCTTTGAGTGGCGCGCAACTTTCGCGACTTGACCGGGACAGTTACAATGTTTGAATGTTCTACGATACGTAGCGTAACCACGATGTGTACCTGATGCTTCATCTACGAGTATACAGCTGCTGCCATACCATGCCGCCGTGCGGCATGGCGAGCTTTGCGCTTATGACGCGGGTGTTGCCTCGATTGATACATGACAACCATCAGCTACAAACGATTGCGGTATTGATGCGCGAATTGCCATGTGACATTCTCGCAACGCAGGCTTAAAAGATGCCCAGCCTGCTTCCAAAGATCTCAACGCAGATCATGCGTTGCGCCTCCCATTTTTATAGCGGTGCTACTACCAATCCCTGTGTTGGCCTTTGAAAGTAACAGCACTGTTGTTCTTGCTAAGGTTTGACCATCTTACATCATCGTCAAAACCGATCGCTTGTTCGTTCTATCGTTGGAAGCAGCATGCGTACATTGTACCAGATCGCCGGTACGAAGATGTCAGAGATGGTGTCCGGAGTTATTTGGGTTTATTGTACGGTTTATTGTAATGCATCATCTTCCCCAGCCTTAGGCCTGCAGCAACCAATAGCTATAGGGGCTGCTCATACTGTAGCCCGAGTCGGTGTCCCGGCTTCTTTGAGAAACGGCTGGCAAGCGCGCATGGCTCTGAGGCGGGACCAAGCGCCGCCTTATCCTCTCAGAAGTGCGGTAGGTGGAGGGAGCCCCTCGCGGCTTTGGAGGGCTGCCACCCCTGGCTGGCACTGCTTTGTCGGAGAGCCGCCTGCCTGGGGCAGCGGACGGAACGCTGGCGTTCACCTGCAGCCTGCGCGGCGTTGTGGCTGCGGCGGGGGACGTGGGGGCTACAGGTGCGGTGCGGCTGCGGGCAGCCTGCATTGAGCGCACCCTGGCCGAGTGCAGCCGGCCCTCCCTGAATGCTGGGAACGTCTTCGCGGGATCAGGTGCCTCTAGGTAGGCGTTGGCGGGGTGCTCGTTGATGGTTATTGGCTGCTTGGGGCTCCTGGGGGATAGCGCGGCGGGTGCTTCGCCTGCTGCCCCTGCTGTGCTCAGCCGTGAAGGACTCCGAGTACTCAGCGGCACCCGCGGGCTGCGGCTTATATCGAGTGCGTCGTCCTGCGGAACGCGGAGACGGGGTTGGATTAATGATCGCTGCGCTCGTATGCAGCGCACATGCGTGCTACCTCTGCAGAAAGACTCACCTCAGGGCATCTCCAGACGTCAGGGTCATGCCGCTGTCCTGCTGTACGCGTGGGAAAGCCATACCAAACACCTGCAGGGAGTTGCGGCGCCAATGATCAGCGATAAGAATGGCTGGTAGAAGACAGTTGACATGAGACTGACTACAGATAGAGCTGAGCTGAGCGAGAGTGTGAGGTCACCTGCTGTCTGGAGGGATGATGGGGCAGTTTGGGGTGGTGTCTTGCTGGGGGTGCCCCTTCTTTCACGTGTCGGGGAGAGCGCGGAGACCCGCAGAAAGCTGGAGGTATCGCACAGGAATCCAGTTGAATTGCAAGTGTATGGTCGCAGTTGCTCATCTTCTGTGTCTTCCGCACTGGGGAACCCACCAAACGTGCTCGCACGGCCATCCATCACGGCAGATTTTGGCACTGCGGACCGCAGAAAGTGTGATGACACGCTGTTGGGATCCAAATCAGCCAAGGACTCTTCTCCAGTGTCGAGATATGCCTGCAGTTTCACCCCAAATCTCTGTCACGACTCCTCCACTGCATTCCTGAAACTTGGATTGGTTTGGTGTTTAGCTTCGGGATAGGTGCTGGGAGGGAACTGGGATGGAAGGCATGCGATTTACGCACCTGAAACATCTGGTGGTAGGCTGCATTGTTCTTCCGTATTGGCTTCGGCCGCCGGTCTCGGATAGGACTGCGCGGCATGCACCGCGAGACACTGCGCCGCTGCCAGCCTGCTTGGATGCCTGTGGACCCCTCGAGCGCCTTGAGTGCCTTGACGTCTGCGCAATCCATCGACCTCGACACGGTGGCCTGCAGCGGAACTAGCCGTTAGCGGCTACACGCGGACACGGACGCACTTAGATGCCGGGCGCCTTCCAGCGAGCAAGGAATTTCACTGCCGCTAGCCCGGCGAGCTCTACAGCAAGGGTCTAAGTCTTTGCATACTCTGAAGCGCGTGTCGCACGAAACCTCACCGGGCGTGCCCTCGGAACCGCGGTTCCAGGCTCATCCCACTCCGCGCTTTGGTAGGGCGACGCCCACATGTTTATCTCTCAAGTCTCAACGGTTGCGCCTTGAATTGTATGTCGGCGAATGTAGAGGCCCCACTGGCATTCGTCTGAAATATGGCGTGGATACTCCGTCGCGGACGGTCCGTTTGTCGACGCCCTTTGCGCGAACAGACTGGTTGAAACACCGATGCACGATGGCGGTGGCAGGCCCAAACGGGGATTAGCGCGCTACGCCGATCGAATCTTTCGAGCAAGGTGCGTCTCCAATGCAATCCAGCTGTTCATTGCCTACTCCACAGGTGACGCTGGTTTGCGTCGAGGCGTGTATATCAGTGTCGCTGGTGCAACGCTACCGTGACGCTGGGCAAAATCGTCGTGCTGCTGCCTGTCACATGCGGACACATCACGGGCAGACGGGGACATGCTGCGCCAGTGGAGTACGGTACCAGTACCTGTCACACTACCCGTACCCGGTACAGGTACCACTGTACCAGTAGGACTTCTCTGTGCTCTTTTTATTGCGCGCGTATTGAAGACGAATATGAACAGTACATTAAGACCGAACTAAACCGGCTGGACAAATCGGGGGGGGGGGGGGGGGGGGGGGTGTACACCTTGCCACAAAAATCTTGCCCCACTTGTCAAGCATCAATTGTAGATTGGCCCATTATGAGCCCTCATCTGCGTTTCCGGCCGCGCCCTTCCATGTGTCATACGTCAACACGACATCATGCGTGGGGGGAGCCCTAAGTGGCGTTTGTTGTGCTCTCGTTGTAAAAGCCCATACGTGTGTGTGTCATTGTTCAGGGTTGGTAATGAATTCAATAACCCAATGTCACGAAGGCGCAAATGTTTATATCGCACGTCTATGGGTTCTATCTGTACGGATGCACGCCAAGAGTTAGCTCTACCATCGTAGAGCACATTCACAAAGGCGCGATCTCCCCACCGTCGGCATGCAAGCAAGTGAGATGTTCCCGCAAAACGGCCAATACTGCGATAAAGGCTTGCTCAAAAGCCCGCCCATCTACATATGTTGTCCGCATTCAATGCGCCCTTGGTAGAGCCGGGCTTCAGCCCATACTGCGCAGGGGTGCAGCCCCCGAGTCAGCGGGTGGGTCCATATGGTCACCTGCTAGGGAATCGTCCAGGGTTTGTGGTGGGGCTGGCCATCAATACGCTCCCATATTCTGCTATTGGGCTGCGCCTAGCGGGCCCCTGAGCGGGGGAAATCCGCCCGCGCCGGGCGCGTACGTCACCTTCTTATCGGGACGCGGGTCGCGCGGTAAGCCACTGTACTAGGGTTTGTAGGAGAATCTACAAATATTTACATCGGGCCCCCTACCCTCCTCGGTTATATTTCCACCGAGGGGTCCGGCAGGGTTCGAACCAGCGCAGAGCGGAATCACGAGCGTATTAGGCAGGGCCCCCCTCCGCCACCTATCACATATCAAGCCGTTGCAAAATATTCTAACTTAGTTATATCATAAGAGTGCGCCACTGTACCACTCGGCGGTCGGCGGCGCCGGTGCTGACGTGGCGATATGGACAGCGGGATACGTAAATGGCAAGACTTACGAGGGGGACTGTACATACAACGGTGCCGGTACGGGTACCTGTACTTCCGTGAATTGCATGGAAAAATAAACGCTATTTAATAACAAATATCCACTACAACCGCTCTAGAAACAGTACTATCCGTGGGATATCAATACAAGTAGCCGCTTTAAAGCGGCGCCCGAAACCCGCCGCATGAGGCGGGGCGGATAGTGATGAGTGATGCGTGCCCGGCTGAGAGTCTCGGCCACCCGACCGTGCACGTGTCTGCGAGAGTGTCTGTTCGCTGGTTCACTTGGCCGCGATGTGCAAGTTTGGCAACGAGCTGACGGACAAATATACGCCGCTTGACGAGGTAGCGTGCACGCTGTCGAGCTGCCACCAAGCTTAGCACCCCGATGGAATCTCCAGCGAGCACGGCCTCGTGCATGATGGGCGAGCTCGGGTAATAATTACGCTTGGAGCGCCGTGCGATGAGCCGATGAGACGGCGCCCCGATCCGCGGCCAAGCACTCACGCGATAGCGCGCACTACGCTTGCTCACCTCGATCACCCACTGTCATGCCGAAGACCATGCCCGTGTACCACGATTCACATGATTGCCCAAGATGTCTTGAACATGGTCATGTTACTTGTCCAGGCTTCGTGTTGTGCCACGCCGCATCACGCACACTACCAACCCCCGTTGCATGTCGCCCAACATGCTAATGTGCTCAAACCGATCCACAATAGCCGTGCCCCAGGGCACGACGTTGTACTTGGCCCGTGCCGCATGGTCTTGAACTTGCTCATGCAGCGCGGATGAGCTTCAAGCTCCGGAAATCATGTAGCTCCGCCCGGTCACAACGCCGGGAGGGAGAGCTTTGCAAGAATAATATGGCACCAATCATATCATTGGGTTCATCCATCATGGGTACTATGTTGCCCATGAGTACCGTGTGTCTGTTGGAAAATAAGTCGCCCACCTACCCTCGGCGTACATGGATGCCCAGATCGCGAGCATAGTGGTCGTGAAAGGCGTCCGCGAGGGCACTCTCACTGCTGCACACGCCATCCAGTGAGCGTCCCCATATGCCCGGAGATTCATGACCGCATTGCCATGGTAGAGGTCGACGTCAGTGGTCGACCATCGACAATGAAGGGGTTAGTGTAATGTGCTCTTTCGATTGAAGGCATGATGTCATGTATGTTGATATGGCTCCCATGCAAGGAAGTGTATTGTGCATGAAGTGCAGCACACATGTCCCAACCACTAGCCATGCATGGGCTATAGCGTTTTAAAGAAAGACGAACCTGACTACGACCATGCAGAGTGCAGAGTGAGTCATATGACCGCAGCAGTCATGATAGCTCGCGGTGGGGATGGCATGTACTCCCGGCCGTCCTCGTAGGTAGTATGTCGTCCTCGCAGTAGTGCTACTGCACTTCGTCGTATACATGGGATGTCGCGCTTGCATACCAGGTAGTCGCTACACGACGATGAAATACAGGAAAGGTAAAGTTCGCCCCGGGACATCGGCCGAAGCCGCCCCAGCACTTGACCTCGATGAAATACAGGAATTATCCATTAATAAGGATTATTATATCGATCGTCCGCATAAAATAGCAGTACGGCAAATGACCACATCACCCCTGTACTACTGGCATACACAGATTATAATAATGGTGTTATAATATCATTTCACGGCTTGAAATAATAAATAAAGTAGAAAATAAACCGCCCACTGGCGTACGAGTAATCCTTACTGGTACAGCGCTGCTAAAGCGCTGCTGCTGCGCGGGGATCATCTGGAAATCTTCGTATCATCGCATCGCATCATAATTTTCAGTGTATCTCCTGGCCGCGATGTAGCGACCAACCCTTATTTTCTAGACCGGGCGCGAGTCAGCAGGCGCTACTGGTACGGGTATGCCTCGAGAGAACCCATGCCGCCAGCATGGCAGCGCGCATGTCCGCTTGCCCGCCTTGCTCTACGATACGCAGCTGTGTGTACGTAATAAAGGTCAGCGCAGTGCAAATATTGCTGCACTGCTTGACGCTCGCCCACAGCCCCGGGAAGCGATACCAATCAGGAGTCGCGTGGCGGTGCAGGTTCGCTGTTTACGCTGCACGCATGCACTGCGGTGAGGTGGGGGGCGTCGCTCGGCGGCCTGCTCTGACAAGGCGCTACCCGATCCAACTCCGGCCAGAGGCAGCCCTGCGCCGACGGGCTGAGAGCCTTCGGTGAAAGAGGCTGAGACCAGGCGACGCCAGAGCCAGCAGGGCCAAGGCAGTAGGTGCGGCTGCGCATCGAACTGTACGTAGGCACGCGGCATGCCGTCTCCGCCAGCCAGTATATTAGTTCACTGGACTATGCGGCAGTGGCAGCATAGGCAGCCTATTCGCTTCTCCGATTCCAAGAAGATGCTGACAGAGGTGGCAGTGTGATGGGGCGCGACGATGGGTGGGTGGGGGGGGGGCGGGGGGGGGGGGGTTGTCTGAAGTGAGGGGGCGAGACACGTCCCAT